>JBBHAA010003625.1:0-109732 GCA_037953035.1 Aquarana catesbeiana | reverse complement strand
TGGAATGGAGGTGTGCTCTGTGCTGTGTGAATGGAGGTGTGCGCAGTGTGCTCTGTGCTGTGTGAATGGAGGTGTGCGCAGTGTGCTCTGCGTTGTGTGAATGGAGGTGTGCGCAGTGTGCTCTGTGCTGTGTGAATGGAGGTGTGTGCTCTGTGCTGTGTGAATGGAGGAGTGAGCTCTGTGCTGTGTGAATGGAGGTGTGCGCAGTGTGCTCTGTGCTGTGTGAATGGAGGTGTGTGCTCTGTGCTGTGTGAATGGAGGTGTGTGCTCTGTGCTGTGTGAATGGAGGTGTGTGCAGTGTGCTCTGTGCTGTGTGAATGGAGGTGTGTGCTCTGTGCTGTGTGAATGGGAGGTGTGTGCTCTGTGCTGTGTGAATGGAGGTGTGTGCTCTGTGCTGTGTGAATGGAGGTGTTCTCTGTGCTGTGTGAATGGAGGAGTGAGCTCTGTGCTGTATGAATGGAGGTGTGCGCAGTGTGCTCTGTGCTGTGTGAATGGAGGTGTGTGCAGTGTGCTCTGTGCTGTGTGAATGGAGGTGTGCTCTGCGCTGTGTGAATGGAGGTGTGTGCAGTGTGCTCTGCGCTGTGTGAATGGAGGTGTGTGCAGTGTGCTGTGTGAATGGAGGTGTGTGCTCTGTGCTGTGTGAATGGAGGTGTGTGCTCTGTGCTGTGTGAATGGAGGTGTGTGCAGTGTGCTCTGCGCTGTGTGAATGGAGCTGTGTGCTCTGCGCTGTGTGAATGGAGGTGTGTGCAGTGTGAATGGAGGTGTGTGCAGTGTGCTCTGTGCTGTGTGAATGGAGGTGTGCTCTGCGCTGTGTGAATGGAGTGTGTGCAGTGTGCTCTGCGCTGTGTGAATGGAGGTGTGTGCAGTGTGCTCTGTGCTGTGTGAATGGAGGTGTGTGCTCTGTGCTGTGTGAATGGAGGTGTGTGCTCTGTGCTGTGTGAATGGAGGTGTGTGCAGTGTGCTCTGCGCTGTGTGAATGGAGCGGTGTGCTCTGCGCTGTGTGAATGGAGGTGTGTGCAGTGTGCTCTGTGCTGTGTGAATGGAGGTGTGTGCTCTGTGCTGTGTGAATGGAGGTGTGTGCTGTGTGAATGGAGGTGTGTGCTGTGTGAATGGAGGTGTGGTCTGTGCTGTGTGAATGGAGGTGGGTGCAGTGTGCTGTGTGAATGGAGGTGTGCTCTGCGCTGTGTGAATGGAGGTGGGTGCAGTGTGTTCTGTGCTGTGTGAATGGAGGTGTGTGCTGTGTGAATGGAGGTGTGTGCTGTGTGAATGGAGGTGTGTGCTCTGTGCTGTGTGAATAGAGGTGTGCTGTGTGAATGGAGGTGTGTGCAGTGTGTTCTGTGGTGTGTGCTCTGTGCTGTGTGAATGGAGGTGTGTGCAGTGTGCTGTGTGAATGGAGGTGTGTGCGGTGTGTTCTGTGCTGTGTGAATGGAGGTGTGTGCAGTGTGCTGTGTGAATGGAGGTGTGTGCGGTGTGTTCTGTGCTGTGTGAATGGAGGTGTGTGCTCTGTGCTGTGTGAATGGAGGAGTGAGCTCTGTGCTGTGTGAATGGAGGTGTGCGCAGTGTGCTCTGTGCTGTGTGAATGGAGGTGTGTGCAGTGTGCTCTGTGCTGTGTGAATGGAGGTGTGTGCAGTGTGCTGTGTGAATGGAGGTGTGTGCAGTGTGCTCTGTGCTGTGTGAATGGAGGTGTGCGCAGTGTGCTCTGTGCTGTGTGAATGGAGGTGTGTGCTGTGTGAATGGAGGTGTGTGCAGTGTGCTCTGTGCTGTGTGAATGAGGTGTATGCAGTGTGCTCTGTGCTGTGTGAATGGAGGTGTGTGCAGTGTGCTCTGTGCTGTGTGAATGGAGGTGTGTGCAGTGTGCTCTGTGCTGTGTGAATGGAGGTGTGTGCAGTGTGCTCTGTGCTGTGTGAATGGAGGTGTGTGCAGTGTGCTCTGTGCTGTGTGAATGGAGGTGAGCTCTGTGCTGTGTGAATGGAGGTGTGCACAGTGTGCTCTGTGCTGTGTGAATGGAGGTGTGTGCAGTGTGTTCTGTGCTGTGTGAATGGAGGTGTGCTCTGTGCTGTGTGAATGGAGGTGTGTGCTGTGTGAATGGAGGTGTGTGCAGTGTGCTCTGTGCTGTGTGAATGGAGGTGTATGCAGTGTGTTCTGTGCTGTGTGAATGGAGGTGTGTGCTCTGTGCTGTGTGAATGGAGGTGTGTGCAGTGTGTTCTGTGCTGTGTGAATGGAGGTGTGTGCTCTGTGCTGTGTGAATGGAGGTGTGCGCAGTGTGCTCTGTGAATGGAGGTGTGCGCAGTGTGCTCTGTGAATGGAGGTGTGCGCAGTGTGCTCTGTGAATGGAGGTGTGCGCAGTGTGCTCTGTGAATGGAGGTGAGCTCTGTGCTGTGTGAATGGAGGTGTGTGCAGTGTGTTCTGTGCTGTGTGAATGGAGGTGTATGCAGTGTGCTCTGTGCTGTGTGAATGGAGGTGTGCTCTGTGCTGTGTAGAGAGGTCGCGGTTTCCTGCCCGCAGCCCCTCCCCCTCGCCATGCTGCTCTGTGATTTCGGAGTAGGGATCGCTTTGTGGGACGATTTTCGCTGCAAACGGTTAATGTGGAACTGCTAATCAAATTGCAATCTTGTTGGCGGTTTGGCCTGCAGTCACCTCTCCGCCGGGATCGGATTGTTCCAGCGAGACCCGGCTCATTTGCACTAAACAATCTTCAGTCTGACGCGTTTCAATCACCATAAAGCAATTCTCGGCCGGTGTACTAATTCTGTGTTGTCGGGACGGAGAGATGAATGATGTCAGGATGGGGGGAGGGAGCCGCACTAATAAGAATAATGTCAGGATGGGGGGAGGGAGCCGCACTAATAAGAATAATGTCAGGATGGGGGGAGGGAGCCGCACTAATAAGGTAACAAGTCGTATAATGACACAAGGTGGAAGATAACGATTGTCTTCTCTCTGGGAAATAACGAGGCCACTGCAGACAATTTCCCTTCATTAGTGGACACAGGAATTCAGAGACGGGTTATACTGCCACCAACAGGAAATGTTGCAAACAAAAAATTGTGGACCAGCTCAGTACATCCCCGCCCAGTATAGCCCCTCCCACTCGCATCGTGCCCAGTATAGCCCCTCCCACTCGCACCGCATCCAGTATAGCCCCTCCCACTCGCACCGCACCCAGTATAGCCCCTCCCACTCGCACCGCATCCAGTATAGCCTCTCCCGCTCACATCGCGCCCAGTATAGCCTCTCCCGCTCACACCGCATCCAGTATAGCCTCTCCCGCTCACACCGCATCCAGTATAGCCTCTCCCGCTCACACCGCATCCAGTATAGCCTCTCCCGCTCACACCGCATCCAGTATAGCCTCTCCCGCTCACACCGCATCCAGTATAGCCTCTCCCGCTCACACCGCGCCCAGTATAGCCTCTCCCGCTCACACCGCATCCAGTATAGCCTCTCCCGCTCACACCGCGTCCAGTATAGCCCCTCCTGCTCCCAGCGCGTCCAGTATAGCCCCTCCCACTCACACCGCATCCAGTATAGCCTCTCCCGCTCACACCGCGTCCAGTATAGCCCCTCCCACTCACACCGCATCCAGTATAGCCTCTCCCGCTCACACCGCGTCCAGTATAGCCTCTCCCGCTCACACCGCATCCAGTATAGCCCCTCCTGCTCCCAGCGCGTCCAGTATAGCCCCTCCCACTCACACCGCATCCAGTATAGCCTCTCCCGCTCACACCGCGTCCAGTATAGCCCCTCCCACTCACACTGCGCCCAGTATAGCCCCTCCCGCTCACAGCGTGGCCATTATAGCCGCTCACAGCGCGCCCAATATAGCCCCTCCCACTCGCAGCACGCCCAATATAGCCCCTTCTACTCGCAGCGCGCCCTGTAGAGCCCCTCCCACTCGCAGCACGCCCAGTAGAGCCCCTCCCGCTCGCAGCACACCCAGTAGAGCCCCTCCCGCTCGCAGCACGCCCTAACTTGCAACCTGCTCTTTTCGTGACCTCCGTTTTCCAAACTCTAGCTGACTGGGCTAAGGCCTTTAGTGAGGGTTTAGCTTGCATAGTACCCATATTCTTCTGGAGAATTTGGAGCTCTTGCTTGTAACCTTGAACTACGACATGGATGGGTTGTTGGAGGCCTCCTGTCAGTGAACATGAGAAGAACTCTTTAGTCAAAGTGTTATGCTGCCCAACCATCATGCATAAAGCATCTGCTTCATATGCCCTACAAGGGCCAGTTCCTCTTCAGAGCTGTACTGGACACCCTCCTTAAGAATGTCATCAAAGGGAAGAGCACCAGCCTGCTCTAACAGGAGAAACCTGGAGCTCAGAATGGGAAGGTAAATCCCTTCTTGGAGACAAATAAGTCTTTTGATACTCCCATCTTAAAAGCTCTGGACTTCCAAGTCCCCTAAACCCTCAGATAAACCTCCTTCATCATGAGTGGGTGCCCCCAATTTACAAAGGGGGACATTTGTTAGTCTTTGCAGACATTTGGACAGTCGGTTGCTTGGGTTCAGGAGGTGGTTTCTTGGTTGTACTACTCCCAGCCCCCTCTTTAGTTCATGTTTTCCAACCTACCATGTTAACAGATCTCCATGCAGTCCTCATGGGTTTTCTGTAGAAAAAGAAACCCCAGTACTTATGACAGAATGGTCCAGGGGTTCTATTCCAACTTGTTCAAAGTTCCCACATCAAATGAGGACATCCCTTTTTAGGGCATCTTGGATCTTAAGGCCCCAAATGTCTTCACTCTGACCCAAAGATTTTTCATGGACTCCACCAGATCTGTCTCCCCCTCTCTCTATCTGAGAAACTATCTGACCTCTGTGGCTTGTATCAGCAACTGGTCCTGAGTACCATCAGGGGTGAGATCTTGGCACTTGCAATCCTGTTGGCTTCCCATTTCTTGATTAGAACAAAGACAAAGTGGTTTTGAGGCCTAGAACTTCCATCTTTCCTTCCTAAGGTAGTTTTGGCCTCAATACGGACATTGTGTTTCTGTCCAGCTGTTGATCAGCAGGCGGTCTCCATCGATTGCTGCGATGAAGTTTGTGTTGTGCGTGTATAACTTGCAGCCATTGTTTCCATTAGAAAGACCCTCTGTCTCTATATATGGGAACCTACTTCTCATTCCACCATTTCTAGATGGCTCAGACAGGTCATCATTCAAGTCTATGGTTATAAGGATCCGTTCCACCCTTTCTTGTCAAGGCCCACTCCACTGAATCTGTGGGGGCTTTTTGGCATCAGGCTATGTTTTCTCAGATTTGGAAAGCCACCACCCTGGTCTTCTGTTGGAATGTTCTCTAAGTTCTACTAAGTGAATGGTCAGG
The DNA here is from genome assembly GCA_037953035.1 of Aquarana catesbeiana. Lineage (NCBI taxonomy): Eukaryota > Metazoa > Chordata > Amphibia > Anura > Ranidae > Aquarana > Aquarana catesbeiana. The sequence continues at coordinate 104,403 of JBBHAA010003625.1, read as the reverse complement.
CCTCTTCTTATGCCACCCTGGGGTGTAAAGTCCTTTAGGCGGCTCTTTGAGGTGCAGGCAATCCCCAGCTCTGTTGTTTATGTGGGCTTGTTAGTGTTTTGTTGCCTACCCTTCAGATGGACATCCCAACAGTCATTGAATTCCTCTCAGTGACTCTAAAGAATATAGGATCCATCTCTTGTACTTCTTTGAGGGACGCAGGTCCCACCTATCTGTGTCTATGATCATCGTACTGCTTTTCCACAAAATTATGGCATGCTGAGCGTAGGAGGAGTTAAACTGGGCTGGTCTGCAAATTTTGTTTTCCAGTGTCCAGTCCTCATGTAGGCGGAAATGTAACCCAACAGTCTCTAAATTCCTGTGTCCCTCAATATATTGAAAATGGATTTTATAGTAACAAGTTACAAGATCCCATTATTCTTAATACAAAGTATGTGTGGCCTTCTCTGGCGGCATTGACTTCATTCTCTGTACTGATGATGGGCGTTCTGGACACTCGCCTTCGGTAAGCTGACCGGTAACCGCTCTTTGCTCCGCCCAGAGCTGATGGATGTTTCTGGCTGCTTAATATGGACAGTCTTCCCAATTCCTACAAACACTACAAACCTTCCAGACAGCATTGCATCTCCGATAACTCTCAGCACTGGTCACGCCAGCTGCCTTCTAATCTCAGGATTATTTTGTGTTTTATGTAAAAATATTGTTGTATCAAATAAATCTGATGGTTTGTGAAGATTATGAGGCCTCCTCGTTCATGTGTGAGTCGGTTCCTGGGGAGTGCCATGGGCAGAGGGAGGGGTCACTGTCCTGGGAATACACACCATCTGTGCTATGGGTGGAGTCCGTCTCCTCTTCTAGGGTGTGAGGGAGTCAGTGTCGGGTTCAGACCATACCGTGTTATGGGTGGAGTAGGGAGTCGTGGTGTCTAAATCAGATCATACCATGTTATGGGTGGAGTAGGGAGTCATGGTGTCTAAATCAGATCATACCATGTTATGGGTGGAGTAGGGAGTCATGGTGTCGGAATTGGATCGTACCGTGTTATGGGTGGAGTAGGGAGTCGCAGTATCAGAATTGGATTGTGCCGTGTTATGGGTGGAGTAGGGAGTCGCAGTGTCGGAACCAGAACATACCGTAGGGTACGTTTCTTTACATTGGTGATCAGTGGGAAGAATGTCCCTTACATTGGTGATCAGTGAGAAGAATGTTCCTTACATTGGTGATCAGTGAGAAGAATGTTCCTTACATTGGTGATCAGTGGGAAGAATGTTCCTTACATTGGTGATCAGTGGGAAGAATGTTCCTTACATTGGTGATCAGTGAGAAGAATGTTCCTTACATTGGTGATCAGTGAGAAGAATGTTCCTTACATTGGTGATCAGTGAGAAGAATGTTCCTTACATTGGTGATCAGTGAGAAGAATGTTCCTTACATTGGTGATAAGTGAGAATGTCCCTTACATTGGTGATCAATGAGAAGAATGTTCCTTACATTGGTGATCAGTGAGAAGAATGTTCCTTACATTGGTGATCAGTGGGAAGAATGTTCCTTACATTGGTGATCAGTGAGAAGAATGTTCCTTACATTGGTGATCAGTGGGAAGAATGTCCCTTACATTGGTGATCAGTGGGAAGAACGTTCCTTACATTGGTGATCAGTGAGAAGAATGTTCCTTACATTGGTGACCAGTGAGAAGAATGTTCCTTACATTGGTGATCAGTGAGAAGGATGTTCCTTACATTGGTGATCAGTGAGAAGAATGTTTCTTACATTAGTGATTAGTGGGAAGAATGTTCCTTACATTGGTGATCAGTGGGAAGAATGTTCCTTACATTGGTGATCAGTGGGAAGAATGTTCCTTACATTGGTGATCAGTGAGAAGAATGTTCCTTACATTGGTGATCAGTGGGAAGAATGTCCCTTACATTGGTGATCAGTGGGAAGAACGTTCCTTACATTGGTGATCAGTGAGAAGAATGTTCCTTACATTGGTGACCAGTGAGAAGAATGTTCCTTACATTGGTGATCAGTGAGAAGGATGTTCCTTACATTGGTGATCAGTGAGAAGAATGTTCCTTACATTGGTGATCAGTGAGAAGAATGTTTCTTACATTAGTGATTAGTGGGAAGAATGTCGATACAGCTTGAGAAATGGGAGTCGGCAGAAAACTGTCAGCTGAACAATGAGTGCAGCCAATCCGATGCAGCTCCTGGTGCCGTGGCTGTCAAAAAATCAATACCCCGCAGCAGGGATTGGTTCATCCATGTGGGGGGGGGGGGGGGGGGGCACTGTGTGGAGGCACCATGACATGGCGGTGGATTTTAGGTGTAATTAAATCTTGAAACTGTTGAAGACATCTTTTAGTCTCAGATCTTCAGCTGTCCCTAGATTGACCCCACTGAGAGGAAGGGCAGCCATTGTGCTAATCATTGAGCCCATAAATCCAGTCAGCTGATGCTAATCTTATCATGTTCGGTGATGATCACCTTAGATACGGTCACCCCAATGCTAACGTATTTTGGCGTTCACCAACTTTTTCTTCCAGATGTGATGTGACTTCCTATGGAGACAGTTTTCTTACTTTTTCAGCTCCCAGCAGCCGCCAACCCCCAACATTATCATTGTGACCCATTACTGCGCCCCCGGCTGGTGGAATCTGCACTCGGCACGTCTCCAGTGTTTGCAGCGACACAAATCACATTTCACATACAATTAGAACGTTAAGTCCAGGGTCACAGGGTGATCCAGGAACAAGGGGAAAGCAACAATCCAGCGAAGGTCAATCAGCAGAAACCCAGGACAGCAATATGGAACATCAAAGAGGCAAGTGCAGAGTCACAGGGCAGCAGTACTGTACAGAAGGGGATAGAAGACTCTCACTGTAGATAGCCAACAGATCTGGCCCACTGGCAGCATTGGTTGGGCAGAGGGGTCCATGCCAGATGGTCAGAAGTGTGAGGGTCCCTCCAAAATTGAGTCACCGGATCCTGGGAGGTCTGGAGTAACCTGGCCATAGCTTCAGGTCCAGCAGGCAGCAAGGGGGCACGAGTTGAGGAGTTTGGTGTGGTCCATGGAAGTGGCTCCTGGGTTCAAGGAAGAAAATCCAATTTCGGGTCCACACAGACAAAGGCTCCACAGAGGGGGGAAAGGGAAGTTGGGACGGAACCAACCAGCACCCAGCTTGGGTGCTTCTGTCAAGATACAGCTTCCTCCAGTCTGGACCCCGGAACCAGTTATTATAGCTGAGCACCCAAAACTAGGCAACACTGGCTTAGATGCAAACTCAAACTCACTTGATTGAGAATTTACACAGATCATATAGCACAGAAGATCAGAAAGAACCCGATCACATTACCCTAATAATGCAAGCTGTAAAAAGGAATACAATGAACATAGCTAAGGAGCAGCCAACATAAACATTAAGCTAATTAAACAACTGGCCACCTAGATGACTAAGTGCCCACCCAGACTGATTGGCACCAAGCCCACCACCCTGGATACAAAGTACATTACACATGATCATAAACATCCCACAATGGTTCTATAACAAGGTAAAGTGGTCTCAATATTATTAATCTCATCTCCAAGATGAGCAGACAGAAACAATAGGCGACTCAATTAACAATGGGAATGCACACCTAGGAGGCACACAATGGGAGAGATACACATAACACCATAACAACTATAATCAGGTTGGTTTGAGCTGATGATATTAACACCTATTCTGAGTCTCACAGTCTAAAGCAGTCATTGCTCTCCAAAAGCCCCCGTCCTGATTGGGTCTGTCACAGAAGTCTTGGTGTGCAGATAGCAGCTCATAGCTATAATGAACTACAAGTCCCAACAGTCCCAATCACAACATAAAAAGAGGCAGAACTATATCATACTCCCCAACTGTCTCAGATTGTGCGGGACTGTCCTGCATTTTCACCTTGGTCCCATGTATGGAGGCTTGGTCCTGTATCACCCTGCTTTGTTGTCTAATACCAACCCCTTCATCCACATGTTTCTCCCCTTCCACTGAGTATCTTGTAGTCACGGCTGCCCCTCTTACATTGTGCCCACAGGTCTTTCATGGTGGGATTTGTATGTTAATGAGTTGGGGTTGCTCATTCAGTTGGGTGGCTGTACTGTATATATGTGCCTTTTTATGGGGGGAGGCCATTTCCTGGTCTGGTCCTGGAGCAGAGGAAGCTGGTGGAGGGAGGGTGGTGAGATTCTTCTCACACTGACACCCAGGCAGTGGGTTAGGGTCTGTGGGTCAGGGTCTGTTGGTTAGTAGTGGGGTCTGTGGCTTAGAGTCAGGGTCGGGGTCTGTGGACCGGGTTCTATGGGTTAGAGTCAGGGTCGGGGTCTGTGGGTCAGGGTTAGGGTCAGTCTGTGGGTTGGGGTTAGGGTTGGGGTCTGTGGGTCAGGGTCTGTGGATTAGGGTTGGGTTCTGTGGGTCAGGGTCTGTGGGTTGGGATCTGTTGGTCAGGGTCTGTGGGTTAGGATCAGGGTCTGTGGGTTAGGTTCGGGGTCTGTGGGTTGGGGTTAGGGTCAGGGTCTGTAAGTTAGGATCTTTTGGTTGGGGTCTGTGGGTTAGGATCGGGGTTTGTGGGCCGGGTCCGTGGGTTAGGGTCTGTGAGTCAGGGTTATGGTCAGGATCTGTGGGTTGGGTCTGTGGATCAGGATCTGTGGGTCAGGTTCTGTTGGTCAGGATCTTTGGGTCAGGGTCAGGATCGGGGTCTGTGGGTCAGGATCTGCGGGTCGGGGTCTGTAGGTCAGGGTTGGGGTCTGTGGGTCGGGATCTGTGAGTCAGGGTTAGAGTCAGGGTCGGGGTCTGTGGGTTAGAGTCGGGGTCTATGGACCAGGGTCTATGGGTTAGAGTCAGGGTCAGTGGGTCAGGGTTAGGGTCGGGGTCTGTGGGTTAGGATCGGGGTCTGTGGGTCATGGTTAGGGTCGGTCTGTGGGTTGGGGTTAGGTTTGGGTCTGTGGGTTAGAGTCAGGGTCTGTGGGTCGGGATCTGTTGGTCGGGGTCTGTGGGTTAGGGTCGGGGTCTGTAGGTCAGGATCTTTTGGTTGGGGTCTATTGGTTAGGATCGGGGTCTGTGGGTTAGGGTCAGGGTCTGTGGATTAGGATCTGTGGGTCAGGGTCTTTGGGTCAGGGTTAAGGTCTGTGGGTCAGGATCTTTGGGTCAGGGTTAGGGTCGGGGTCTGTGGGTCAGGGTCTATGGGTTAAAGTCAGGGTCAGTGGGTCAGGGTTAGGGACAGGGTCTGTGGGTTAGGATCGGGGTTAGGGTCAGGGTCGGGGTCTGTGGGTCAGGATTTGCGGGTCGGGGTCTGTAGGTCAGGGTCTGTGGGTCAGAGTCTGTGGGTCAGGATCTTTGGGTCAGGGTTAGGATCGGGGTCTGTGGGTCGGAGGTCAGGATCTGCGAGTCAGGGTCGGGGTCTGTAGGTCAGGGTTGGGGTCTGTGGGTCAGGATCTTTGGGTCAGGGTCGGGGTCTGTGGGTTAGGATCGGGGTCTGTGGGTTAGGATCGGGGTCTGTGGACCAGGGTCTATGGGTTAGAGTCAGGGTTAGGGTCGGGGTCTGTGGTTCAGGATCTGTGGGTCGGGGCCTGTGGGTCAGGGTTGGGGTCTGTGGGTCAGGATCTTTGGGTCAGGGTTAGGATCGGGGTCATGGTCTGTGGGTCAGGGTTCGTGGGTCAGGATCTGCAGGTCGGGGTCTGTAAGTTAGGATCTTTTGGTTGGGGTCTGTGGGTTAGGATCGGGGTTTGTGGGCCGGGGTCCATGGGTTAGGGTCTGTGGGTCAGGGTTATGGTCAGCATCTGCGGGTCGAGGTCTGTGGGTCAGGATCTGTGGGTCAGGGTTAGGGTCAGGGGCTGTGGGTTAGAGTCAGGGTCGAGGTCTGTGGGTTAGAGTCGGGGTCTGTGGACCAGGGTCTATGGGTTAAAGTCAGGGTCAGTGGGTCAGGGTTAGGGTCTGTGGGTTAGAGTCGGGGTCTGTGGACCAGGGTCTATGGGTTAGAGCCAGGGTCAGTGGGTCAGGGTTAGGGTCAGTCTGTGGGTTGGGTCTATTGGTTAGAGTCAGGGTCTGTGGGTAGGGATCTGTTGGTCGGGTTCTGTGGGTTAGGGTCCGGGTCTGTGGGTTAGGGTCGGGGTCTGTGGTTTGGGGTTAGGGGTGGGGTCTGTAGGTCGGGATCTTTTGGTTGGGGTCTGTTGGTTAGGATCGGGGTCTGTGGGTTAGGGTCAGGGTCTGCGGGTCGGGGTCTGTGGATCAGGATCTGTGGGTCAGGATCTGCGGGTCAGGGTCTGTGGGTCAGGGTTAGGGTCTGTGGGTCAGGATCTTTGGGTCAGGGTTAGGGTCGGGGTCTGTGGGTCAGGATCTTCGGGTCGGGGTCTGTGGGTCAGGATCTTTGGGTCAGGGTTAGGATCGGGGTCTGTAGGTCGGGGGTCGTGGGTCAGGATCTGCAGGTCGGGGTCTGTAGGTCAGGGTTGGGGTCTGTGGGTCAGGGTCTGTGGGTCAGGATCTTTGGGTCAGGGTTAGGATTGGGGTCTGTGGGTTAGGACCAGGATCTATGGGTTAGAGTCAGGGTCAGTGGGTCGGGGTCAGGGTTAGGGTCAGGGTCGGGGTCTGTGGGTCAGGATCTGCGGGTCGGGGTCTGTGGGTCAGGATCTGCGGGTCAGGGTTAGGATCGGGGTCTGTGGGTTGGGGGTCAGGATCTATGGGTCGGGGTCTGTAGGTCAGGGTTGGGGTCTGTAGGTCAGGATCTTTGGGTCAGGGTTAGGGTCGGGGTCTGTGGGTTAGGATCGGGGTCTGTGGACCAGGGTCTATGGGTTAGAGTCAGGGTCAGTGGGTCAAGGTTAGGGTTGGGGTCTGTGGGTCAGGGTTAGGATCAGGGTTGAGGGCTGTGGGTCAGGATCTGCGGGTCGGGGTCTGTGGGTCAGGGTTGGGGTCTGTGGGTCAGGATCTTTGGGTCAGGGTTAGGATCGGGTCACGGTCTGTGGGTCAGGGGTCATGGGTCAGGATCTGTGGGTCGGGGTCTGTGGGTCAGGATCTTTGGGTCAGGGTTAGGGTCAGGGTCTGTGGGTCAGGATCTTTGGGTCAGGGTCTGTGGGTCAGGGTTAGGGTCACGGTCGGGGTCTGTGGGTCGGGGGTCATGGGTCAGGATCTGCGGGTTGGGGTCTGTGGGTCAGGATCTGTGAGTCAGGGTTAGGGTCAGGGTCTGTGGGTCAGGATCTGCAGGTCAGGATTAGGATCGGGGTTGGGGTCTGGGGGTTGTGGGTCAGGATCTGCGGGTCAGGATCTTTGGGTCAGGGTTAGGGTCGGGGTCTGTGGGTCAGGATCTTTGGGTCAGGGTTAGGGTCAGGGTCTGTGGGTCAGGATCTTTGGGTCAGGGTTAGGATAGGGGTCGGGGGTCGTGGGTCAGGATCTTTGGGTCGGGGTCTGTGGGTCAGGGTCTGTGAGTCAGGATCTTTGGGTCAGGGTCTGTGGGATGGGGTCTGTGGGTCGGGGTCTGTGGGTCAGGATCTGTGAGTCAGGGTTAGGGTCAGGGTCTGTGGGTCAGGATCTGCAGGTCAGGATTAGGATCGGGGTTGGGGTCTGGGGGTTGTGGGTCAGGGTTAGGGTCGGGGTCTGTGGGTCAGGATCTTTGGGTCAGGGTTAGGATGGGGGTCGTGGGTCAGGATCTGCAGGTCGGGGTCTTTGGGTCAGGATCTTTGGGTCAGGGTTAGGATCGGGGTCTGTGGGTCGGGGGTCAGAATCTGCGAGTCAGGGTCGGGGTCTGTAGGTCAGGGTTGGGGTCTGTGGGTCAGGATCTTTGGGTCAGGGTTAGGGTCGGGGTCTGTGGGTTAGGATCGGGGTCTGTGGGTTAGGATCGGGGTCTGTGGACCAGGGTCTATGGGTTAGAGTCAGGGTTAGGGTCGGGGTCTGTGGTTCAGGATCTGTGGGTCGGGGCCTGTGGGTCAGGGTTGGGGTCTGTGGGTCAGGATCTTTGGGTCAGGGTTAGGATCGGGGTCACGGTCTGTGGGTCAGGGTTCGTGGGTCAGGATCTGCGGGTCGGGGTCTGTAAGTTAGGATCTTTTGGTTGGGGTCTGTGGGTTAGGATCGGGGTTTGTGGGCCGGGGTCCATGGGTTAGGGTCTGTGAGTCAGGGTTATGGTCAGGATCTGTGGGTCGAGGTCTGTGGGTCGGGATCTGTGGGTCAGGGTTAGGGTCAGGGGCTGTGGGTTAGAGTCAGGGTCGAGGTCTGTGGGTTAGAGTCGGGGTCTGTGGACCAGGGTCTATGGGTTAAAGTCAGGGTCAGTGGGTCAGGGTTAGGGTCGGGGTCTGTGGGTTAGAGTCGGGGTCTGTGGACCAGGGTCTATGGGTTAGGGTTAGGGTCAGTCTGTGGGTTGGGGTTAGGGTTGGGTCTATTGGTTAGAGTCAGGGTCTGTGGGTAGGGATCTGTTGGTCGGGTTCTGTGGGTTAGGGTCCGGGTCTGTGGGTTAGGGTCGGGGTCTGTGGTTTGGGGTTAGGGGTGGGGTCTGTAGGTCGGGATCTTTTGGTTGGGGTCTGTTGGTTAGGATCGGGGTCTGTGGGTTAGGGTCAGGGTCTGTGTATCAGGATCTGTGGGTTAGGATCTGCGGGTCAGGGTCTGTGGGTCAGGGTTAGGGTCTGTGGGTCAGGATCTTTGGGTCAGGGTTAGGGTCGGGGTCTGTGGGTCAGGATCTTCGGGTCGGGGTCTGTGGGTCAGGATCTTTGGGTCAGGGTTAGGATCGGGGTCTGTAGGTCGGGGGTCGTGGGTCAGGATCTGCAGGTCGGGTCTGTAGGTCAGGGTTGGGGTCTGTGGGTCGGGGTCTGTGGGTCAGGATCTTTGGGTCAGGGTTAGGATTGGGGTCTGTGGGTTAGGACCAGGGTCTATGGGTTAGAGTCAGGGTCAGTGGGTCGGGGTCAGGGTTAGGGTCAGGGTCGGGGTCTGTGGGTCAGGATCTGCGGGTCGGGGTCTGTGGGTCAGGATCTGCGGGTCAGGGTTAGGATCGGGGTCTGTGGGTTGGGGGTCAGGATCTACGGGTCGGGGTCTGTAGGTCAGGGTTGGGGTCTGTAGGTCAGGATCTTTGGGTCAGGGTCGGGGTCTGTGGGTTAGGATCGGGGTCTGTGGACCAGGGTCTATGGGTTAGAGTCAGGGTCAGTGGGTCAAGGTTAGGGTTGGGGTCTGTGGGTCAGGGTTAGGATCAGGGTTGAGGGCTGTGGGTCAGGATCTGCGGATCGGGGTCTGTGGGTCAGGGTTGGGGTCTGTGGGTCAGGATCTTTGGGTCAGGGTTAGGATCGGGGTCGCGGTCTGTGGGTCAGGGGTCGTGGGTCAGGATCTGTGGGTCGGGGCCTGTGAGTCAGGGTCGGGGTCTTTGGGTCAGGATCTTTGGGTCAGGGTTAGGGTCAGGGTCTGTGGGTCAGGATCTTTGGGTCAGGGTTAGGGTCAGGGTTTGTGGGTCAGGGTTAGGGTCACGGTCGGGGTCTGTGGGTCGGGGGTCATGGGTCAGGATCTGCGGGTTGGGGTCTGTGGGTCAGGATCTGTGAGTCAGGGTTAGGGTCAGGGTCTGTGGGTCGGGGTCTGTGGGTCAGGATCTGCAGGTCAGGATTAGGATCGGGGTTGGGGTCTGGGGGTTGTGGGTCAGGATCTGCGGGTCAGGATCTTTGGGTCAGGGTTAGGGTCGGGGTCTGTGGGTCAGGATCTTTGGGTCAGGGTTAGGATAGGGGTCGGGGGTCGTGGGTCAGGATCTTTGGGTCGGGGTCTGTGGGTCAGAATCTTTGGGTCAGGGTCTGTGGGTTGGGGTCTGTGGGTCAGGGTCTGTGGGTCGGGGCTGTGAGTCAGGATCTTTGGGTCAGGGTCTGTGGGATGGGGTCTGTGGGTCAGGATCTGTGAGTCAGGGTTAGGGTCAGGGTCTGTGGGTCGGGGTCTGTGGGTCAGGATCTGCAGGTCAGGATTAGGATCGGGGTTGGGGTCTGGGGGTTGTGGGTCAGGGTTAGGGTCGGGGTCTGTGGGTCAGGATCTTTGGGTCAGGGTTAGGATGGGGGTCGTGGGTCAGGATCTGCAAGTCGGGGTCTGTGGGTCAGGATCTTTGGGTCAGGGTCTGTGGGTTGGGGTCTGTGGGTCGGGGCTGTGGGTCAGGATCTTTGGGTCAGGGTCTGTGGGATGGGGTCTGTGGGTCGGGGCTGTGGGTCAGGATCTTTGGGTCAGGGTCTGTGGGTCGGGGCTGTGGGTCGGGGCTGTGGGTCAGGGTCTGTGGGTCGGGGCTGTGGGTCAGGATCTTCGGGTCAGGGGTCATGGGTCAGGGTCTGTGGGTCGGGGCTGTGGGTTAGGATCTTTGGGTCAGGGTTCGGGTCGGGGGTCATGGGTCAGGATCTGCGGGTCAGGGGCTGTGGGTCATGATCTTTGGGTCAGGGTCTGTGGGACAGGATCTTTGGGTCAGGGTTAGGGTCGGGGTCTGTGGGTCAGGGTTAGGGTCGGGGTCTGTGGGTCAGGATCTTTGGGTCAGGGTTAGGGTCGGGGTCTGTGGGTCGGGGTCTGTGGGTCAAGATCTTTGGGTCAGGGTCTGTGGGTTGGGGGTCGTTGGTCAGGATCTGCAGGTCGGGGTCTGTGGGTCAGTTTCTGTGGGTCGGGGGTCGTGGGTCAGGGTTGGTGGGTCAGGATCTTTGGGTCAGAGTTAGGGTCAGGGTCTGTGGGTCAGGGTCTGTGGGTCACGGTCTCTGGGTCAGGGGTCGTGGGTCAGGATCTGCGGGTCAGGGTCTATGGGTCGGGGGCTGTGGGTCCGGATCTTTGGGTCAGGGTCTCTGGGTCAGGATTTTTGGGTCAGGGTTAGGGTTGGGGTCTGTGGGTCAGGATCTGTGGGTCAGGGTCTGTGGGTCAGGGTTGGGGTCTGTGGGTCAGGATCTTTGGGTCAGGGTCTGTGGGTCAGGGTTAGGGTCGGGGGCTGTGGGTCAGGATCTTTGAGTCAGGGTTAGGATCAGGGTCGGGGTCTGTGGGTCAGGATCTGCGGGTCGGGGTCTGTGGGTCGGGGGTCGTGGGTCAGGATCTTTGGGTCAGGGTTAGGATCGGGGTCGCGGTCTGTGGGTCAGGGGTCGTGGGTCAGGATCTGTGGGTCGGGGCCTGTGGATCAGGGTCGGGGTCTGTGGGTCAGGATCTTTGGGTCAGGGTTAGGGTCAGGGTCTGTGGGTCAGGGTCGGGGTCTGTGGGTCAGGATCTTTGGGTCAGTGTCAGGGTCTGTGGGTCAGGGTTGGGGTCTGTGGGTCAGGATCTTTGGGTCAGGGTTAGGGTCACGGTCGGGGTCTGTGGGTCGGGGGTCGTGGGTCAGTATCTGCAGGTCAGGATCTGCGGGTCGGGGTCTGTGGGTCAGGATCTGTGAGTCAGGGTTAGGGTCAGGGTCTGTGGGTCAGGGTCTGTGGGTCAGGATCTTTGGGTCAGGGTTAGGATCGGGGTTGGGGTCTGGGTCTGTGGGTCAGGATCTTTGGGTTAGGGTCAGGGTTAAGGTCGGGGTCTGTGGGTCAGGATCTTTGGGTCAGGGTTAGGATAGGGGTCAGGGGTCGTGGGTCAGGATCTGCGGGTCGGGGTCTGTGGGTCAAGATCTTTGGGTCAGAGTCTGTGGGTCGGGGTCTGTGGGTCGGGGTCTGTGGGTCGGGGTCTGTGGGTCGGGGTCTGTGGGTCGGGGTCTGTGGGTCAGGGTCTGTGGGTTGGGGTCTGTGGGTCAGGGTCTGTGGGTTGGGGCTGTGGGTCAGGATCTTTGGGTCGGGGCTGTGGGTCAGGATCTTTGGGTCGGGGCTGTGGGTCAGGATCTTTGGGTCAGGGTCTGTGGGTCGGGGCTGTGGGTCAGGATCTTCGGGTCGGGGGTCATGGGTCAGGGTCTGTGGGTCGGGGCTGTGGGTTAGGATCTTTGGGTCAGGGTTCGGGTCGGGGGTCATGGGTCAGGATCTGCGGGTCAGGGGCTGTGGGTCATGATCTTTGGGTCAGGGTCTGTGGGTCAGGATCTTTGGGTCAGGGTTAGGGTCGGGGTCTGTGGGTCAGGATCTTTGGGTCAGGGTTAGGGTCGGGGTCTGTGGGTCAGGATCTTTGGGTCAGGGTTAGGGTCGGGGTCTGTGGGTCGGGGTCTGTGGGTCAAGATCTTTGGGTCAGGGTCTGTGGGTTGGGGGTCGTTGGTCAGGATCTGCAGGTCAGGGTCTTTGGGTCAGGATCTTTGGGTCAGGGTCTGTGGGTCGGGGTTCGTGGGTCAGGGTTGGTGGGTCAGGATCTTTGGGTCAGAGTTAGGGTCAGGGTCTGTGGGTCAGGATCTTTGGGTCAGGGTCTGTGGGTCAGGGTCTCTGGGTCAGGGGTCGTGGGTCAGGATCTGCGGGTCAGGGTCTATGGGTCGGGGGCTGTGGGTCCGGATCTTTGGGTCAGGGTCTATGGGTCGGGGGCTGTGGGTCCGGATCTTTGGGTCAGGGTCTGTGGGTCAGGATTTTTGGGTCAGGGTTAGGGTTGGGGTCTGTGGGTCAGGATCTGTGGGTCAGGGTCTGTGGGTCAGGGTTGGGGTCTGTGGGTCAGGATCTGTGGGTCAGGGTCTGTGGGTAAGGGTTGGGGTCTGCAGGTCAGGATCTTTGGGTCAGGGTCTGTGGGTCAGGGTTAGGGTCGGGGGCTGTGGGTCAGGATCTTTGAGTCAGGGTTAGGATCAGGGTCGGGGTCTGTGGGTCAGGATCTGCGGGTCGGGGTCTGTGGGTCGGGGGTCGTGGGTCAGGATCTTTGGGTCAGGGTTAGGATCGGGGTCGCGGTCTGTGGGTTGGGGGTCGTGGGTCAGGATCTGTGGGTCGGGGCCTGTGGATCAGGGTCGGGGTCTGTGGGTTAGGATCTTTGGGTCAGGGTTAGGGTCAGGGTCTGTGGGTCAGGGTCGGGGTCTGTGGGTCAGGATCTTTGGGTCAGTGTCAGGGTCTGTGGGTCAGGGTTGGGGTCTGTGGGTCAGGATCTTTGGATCAGGGTTAGGGTCACGGTCGGGGTCTGTGGGTCGGGGGTCGTGGGTCAGTATCTGCAGGTCAGGATCTGCGGGTCGGGGTCTGTGGGTCAGGATCTGTGAGTCAGGGTCTGTGGGTCAGGGTCTGTGGGTCAGGGTCTGTGGGTCAGGATCTTTGGGTCAGGGTTAGGATCGGGGTTGGGGTCTGGGTCTGTGGGTCAGGATCTTTGGGTTAGGGTCAGGGTTAAGGTCGGGGTCTGTGGGTCAGGATCTTTGGGTCAGGGTTAGGATAGGGGTCAGGGGTCGTGGGTCAGGATCTGCGGGTCGGGGTCTGTGGGTCAAGATCTTTGGGTCAGAGTCTGTGGGTCGGGGTCTGTGGGTCGGGGTCTGTGGGTCAGGGTCTGTGGGTCGGGGTCTGTGGGTCGGGGTCTGTGGGTCAGGGTCTGTGGGTTGGGGCTGTGGGTCAGGATCTTTGGGTCGGGGCTGTGGGTCAGGATCTTTGGGTCAGGGTCTGTGGGTCAGGGCTGTGGGTCAGGATCTTTGGGTCAGGGTCTGTGGGTCAGGATCTTTGGGTCGGGGTCTGTGGGTCAGGATCTTTGGGTCAGGATTAGGGTCAGGGTCTGTGAGTCAGGATCTTTGGGTCAGGGTTAGGGTTGGGGTCTGTGGGTCAGGATCTTTGAGTTAGGGTCGGGGTCTGTGGGTCAGGATCTTTGGGTCAGGGTTAGGGTCTGGGTCTGTGGGTCGGGGTCTGTGGGTCAGGATCTTTGGGTCAGGGTTAGGATCGGGGTCTGTGGGTCAGGATCTTTGGGTCAGGGTCTGTGGGTCGGGGGTCGTTGGTCAGGATCTGCGGTTCAGGGTCTGTGGGTCAGGGTCTGTGGGTCAGGATCTTTGGGTCAGGATCTTTGGGTCACGGTCTGTGGGTCGGGGGTCGTGGGTCAGGATCTGTGGGTCAGGGTCGGTGGGTCAGGATCTTTGGGTCAGGGTTAGGGTCGGGGTCTGTAGGTCAGGGTCTTTTGGTCAGGGTCTGTGGGTCAGGGTCTGTGGGTCGGGGGTCGTGGGTCAGGATCTGCGGGTCAGGGTCTGTGGGTTGGGGGCTGTGGGTCAGGATCTTTGGGTCAGTGTCTGTGGGTCAGGATCTTTGGGTCAGGGGTAGGGTCGGGGTCTGTGGGTCAGGGTATGTGGGTCAAGATCTTTGGGTCAGGGTTAGGGTTGGGGTCTGTGGGTCAGGGTTAGGGTCGGGGTCTGTGGGTCAGGATCTTTGGGTCAGGGTTAGGGTCTGGGTCTGTGGGTCAGGATCTTTGGTTCAGGGTCTGTGGGTCGGGGGTCGTTGGTCAGGATCTGTGGGTCGGGGTCTGTGGGTCAGGATCTTTGGGTCACGATCTTTGGGTCAGGGTCTGTGGGTCAGGGTCGGTGGGTCAGGGTCTGTGGGTCAGGATCTTTGGGTCAGGGTCTGTGGGTCAGGATCTTTGGGTCAGGATCTTTGAGTCAGGGTCTGTGGGTCGGGGGTCGTGGGTCAGGATCTGCGGGTCAGGGTCTGTGGGTTGGGGCTGTGGGTCAGGATATGTGGGTCAGGGTCTGTGGGTCAGGATCTTTGGGTCGGGGTCTGTGGGTCAGGGTCTGTGGGTCGGGGCTGTGGGTCAGGATCTTTGGGTCAGGGTCTGTGGGTCGGGCTGTGGGTCAGGATCTTTGGGTCAGGGTCTGTGGGTCAGGGTTTGTGGGTCAGGATCTTTGGGTCAGTGTTAGGGTCGGGGTCTGTGGGTCAGGATCTTTGGGTCAGGGTTAGGGTCTGGGTCTGTGGGTCGGGGTCTGTGGGTCAGGATCTTTGGGTCAGGGTTAGGATCGGGGTCTGTGGGTCGGGGTCTGTGGGTCGGGGTCTGTGGGTCAGGATCTTTGGATCAGGATCTTTGGGTCAGGGTCTTTGGGTCGGGGGTCGTGGGTCAGGATCTGCGGGTCAGGGTCTGTGGGTCAGAGTCGGTGGGTCAGGATCTTTGGGTTAGGGTCGGGGTCTGTGGGTCAGGATCTTTGGGTCTGGGTCTGTGGGTTGGGGTCTGTGGGTCAGGATCTTTGGGTCAGGGTCAGGGTTAGGGTCTGGGTCTGTGGGTCGGGGTCTGTGGGTCAGGATCTTTGGGTCAGGGTTAGGATCGGGGTCTGTGGGTCGGGGTCTGTGGGTCAGGATCTTTGGATCAGGATCTTTGGGTCAGGGTCTGTGGGTCGGGGGTCGTGGGTCAGGATCTGCGGGTCAGGGTCTGTGGGTCAGGGTCGGTGGGTCAGGATCTTTGGGTTAGGGTCGGGGTCTGTGGGTCAGGATCTTTGGGTCTGGGTCTGTGGGTCGGGGGTCGTGGGTCAGGATCTGTGGGTCAGGGGCTGTGGGTCAGGGGCTGTGGGTCAGGGTCTGTGGGTCAGGATCTTTGGTTCAGGGTTAGGGTCGGGATCTGTGGGTCGGGGTCTGTGGGTCAGGGCTGTGGGTTAGGATCTTTGGGTCAGGGTTAGGGTCGGGGGTCATGGGTCAGGATCTGCGGGTCAGGGTCTGTGGGTCGGGGGCTGTGGGTCAGGGTCTGTGGGTCAGGATCTTTGGGTCAGGATTAGGGTCAGGGTCTGTGGGTAAGGGTTTGTGGGTCAGGATCTTTGGGTCAGGGTTAGGATTGCGGTCTGTGGGTCAGGATCTTTGAGTCAGGGTTAGGGTCGGGGGCTGTGGGTCGGGGGCTGTGGGTCGGGGGCTGTGGGTCAGGATCTTTGGGTCAGGGTCTGTGGGTCAGGGTCTGTGGGTCAGGATCTTTGGGTCAGGGTTAGGGTCGGGGTCTGTGGGTCAGGGTCTGTGGGTCAAGATCTTTGGGTCAGGGTTAGGGTTGGGGTCTGTGGGTCAGGATCTTTGAGTCAGGGTTAGGGTCGGGGTCTGTGGGTCAGGATCTTTGGGTCAGGGTTAGGGTCTGGGTCTGTGGGTCAGGATCTTTGGGTCAGGGTCTGTGGGTCGGGGGTCGTTGGTCTGGATCTGTGGGTCGGGGTCTGTGGGTCAGGATCTTTCGGTCAGGATCTTTAGGTCAGGGTCTGTGGGTCAGGGGTCGTGGGTCAGGATCTGCGGGTCAGGGTCTGTGGGTCAGGGTCGGTGGGTCAGGATCTTTGGGTCAGGGTCAGGGTCTGTGGGTCAGGATCTTTGGGTCAGGGTCTGTGGGTCAGGATCTTTGGGTCAGGATCTTTGAGTCAGGGTCTGTGGGTCGGGGTTGTGGGTCAGGATCTGCGGGTCAGGGTCTGTGGGTTGGGGGCTGTGGGTCAGGATCTTTGGGTCAGGGTCTGTGGGTCAGGATCTTTGGGTCGGGGTCTGTGGGTCAGGGTCTGTGGGTTGGGGCTGTGGGTCAGGATCTTTGGGTCGGGGCTGTGGGTCAGGATCTTTGGGTTGGGGCTGTGGGTCAGGATCTTTGAGTCAGGGTCTGTGGGTCGGGGCTGTGGGTCAGGATCTTTGGGTCAGGGTCTGTGGGTCAGGATCTTTGGGTCGGGGCTGTGGGTCAGGATCTTTGGGTCAGGGTTAGGTTCGGGGGTCGTGGGTCAGGATCTTTGGGTCAGGGTCTGTGGGTCAGGGTCTGTGGGTCAGGATTTTTGGGTCGGGGTCTGTGGGTCAGGATCTTTGGGTCAGATTTAGGGTCGGGGTCTGTGGGTCAGGATCTTTGGGTCAGGGTTAGGGTCTGGGTCTGTGGGTCAGGATCTTTGGGTCAGGGTTAAGATCGGGGTCTGTGGGTCGGGGTCTGTGGGTCGGGGTCTGTGGGTCAGGATCTTTGGATCAGGATCTTTGGGTCAGGGTCTGTGGGTCGGGGGTCGTGGGTCAGGATCTGCAGGTCAGGGTCTGTGGGTCGGGGTCTGTGGGTCAGGATCTTTGGGTCCGGGTCTGTGGGTCGGGGGCTGTGGGTCGGGGGCTGTGGGTCAGGGTCTGTGGGTCAGGATCTTTGGGTCAGGGTTAGGGTCGGGGGTCGTGGGTCAGGATCTGCGGTTCAGGGTCTGTGGGTCGGGGGCTGTGGGTCAGGGTCTGTGGGTCAGGATCTTTGGGTCAGGATTAGGGTCAGGGTCTGTGGGTCAGGATCTTTGGGTCAGGGTTAGGGTCGGGGTCTGTGGGTCAGGATCTTTGAGTCAGGGTTAGGGTCGGGGTCTGTGGGTCAGGATCTTTGAGTCAGGGTTAGGGTCGTGGTCTGTGGGTCAGGATCTTTGGGTCAGGATCTTTGGGTCAGGGTCTGTGGGTCGGGGTTCTTGGGTCAGGATCTGCGGGTCAGAGTCTGTGGGTCAGGGTCGGTGGGTCAGGATCTTTGGGTCAGGGTTAGGGTCAGGGTCTGTGGGTCAGGATCTTTGGGTCAGGATCTTTGAGTCAGGGTCTGTGGGTCGGGGGTCGTGGGTCAGGATCTGCGGGTCAGGGTCTGTGGGTTGGGGGCTGTGGGTCAGGATCTGCGGGTCAGGGTCTGTGGGTCAGGATCTTTGGGTCGGGGTCTGTGGGTCAGGGTCTGTGGGTCGGGGCTGTGAGTCAGGATCTTTGGGTCAGGGTCTGTGGGTCAGGATCTTTGGGTCAGGGCTGTGGGTCAGGATCTTTGGGTCAGGGTTAGGTTCGGGGGTCGTGGGTCAGGATCTGCGGGTCAGGGTCTGTGGGTCGGGGCTGTGGGTCAGGATCTTTGGGTCAGGATCTTTGGGTCGGGGTCTGTGGGTCAGGGTTTGTGGGTCAGGATCTTTGGGTCAGAGTTAGGGTCAGGGTCTGTGGGTCAGGATCTTTGGGTCAGGGTTAGGGTCTGGGTCTGTGGGTCGGGGTCTGTGGGTCAGGATCTTTGGGTCAGGGTGTTATCGAAATTTGGTTGTACGCAAAGCACACAGCCAAATCTCCTGTTTCTAATCATAATAGCAATTTCGTCTAATGATATAATACCAGTGCATCTCACCTTTTGATCGTATCCATCCTCTGGTGTCTGTGTGTGTCTCATGCTCACAAAAAATCACATCCTGCTCCTTCAGGTTCCAAAAGTTCACTGCTCGCCAGTCCCCCTTAGCTGTCTGCGTGAGCCACTTTATTAGCATATCAATAGGAGGTCCCAAAAGCTCGAGGGTTCCGCCTCCAACAGCCAAACACCTCTTACAAAGCTTGTGACCTCACAAGATGTAAGTGACCATATAAGGATTTAACAACACAGGAAAATGCAACAACCAATGAACAATGACTACAGGAGTCTTATGGGTGTGTCTGAGCAGAGACAGGGTGCCTGTATGTTTTTAGAAGCCACATGACTTTCAAACATTAACCCTGTCTCCAACCAGAACCCAAAAGACTCCCTTATTTCCGTTGATAGAAATCCTTATTATACATTGTTCCAGAGAACAATGTATACCTGGATTATTCTACTGTCTTTGTGGACGAGAGATTATCAGCAGGTGTACACTCATTGGACCACAAATGTGTTGATCAGGCACACAGGAGCAACATGAGAGTACACTCGTTAAACCGACAATGTCTTTGCAGAGCGAACACATCCCCACCAGACGATCGTTCTGTGCATCGCACAGGGGCCCTTAGCTGGCGGACATGTCCCCACTCCACAAACATTTCTCTACATCCCCAAAGAGCTTTTCACTACCAAACGGATCTCAACCAGGGTTGGCCTGCCCCAGTCAGCTATTAGAGCGGGCTGTGATTGAACAGACACTGGGAGACTCTTATGACAACACATTAATATAAAATTTTCCACAACAAGGGTTAGGATCGGGGTCTGTGGGTCGGGGTCTGTGGGTTGGGGTCTGTACGTCGGGGCCTGTGGGTCAGGATCTTTGGATCAGGATCTTTGGGTCAGGGTCGGGGGTCAGGATCTGCGGGTCAGGGTCTGTGGGTCAGGGTCGGTGGGTCAGGATCTTTGGGTTAGGGTCGGGGTCTGTGGGTCAGAGTCTGTGGGTCAGGGGCTTTGGGTCGGGGGCTGTGGGTCGGGGGCTTTGGGTCGGGGGCTGTGGGTCGGGGGCTGTGGGTCAGGGTCTGTGGGTCAGGATCTTTGGGTCAGGGTTAGGGTCGGGGTCTGTGGGTCGGGGTCTGTGGGTCAGGATCTGTGGGTCGGGGTCTGTGGGTCAGGATCTGTGGGTCGGGGTCTGTGGGTCGGGGCTGTGGGTCAGGATCTTTGGGTCAGGGTTAGGGTTGGGGGTCGTGGGTCAGGATCTGCGGGTCAGAGTCTGTGGGTCGGGGGCTGTGGGTCAGGATCTTTGGGTAAGGGTCTGTGGGTCAGGATCTTTGGGTCAGGATTAGGGTCAGGGTCTGTGGGTCAGGGTCTGTGGGTCAGGATCTTTGGGTCAGGGTTAGGGTTGGGGTCTGTGGGTCAGGATCTTTGAGTCAGGGTTAGGGTCGGGGGCTGTGGGTCAGGGTCTGGGGGTCAGGATCTTTGGGTCAGGGTTAGGGTCGGGGTCTGTGGGTCAGGGTCTGTGGGTCAAGATCTTTGGGTCAGGGTTAGGGTTGGGGTCTGTGGGTCAGGATCTTTGAGTCAGGTTTAGGGTCGGGTCTGTGGGTCAGGATCTTTGGGTCAGGGTTAGGGTCTGGGTCTGTGGGTCAGGATCTTTGGGTCAGGGTCTGTGGGTCGGGGGTCGTTGGTCAGGATCTGTGGGTCGGGGTCTGTGGGTCAGGATCTTTGGGTCAGGATCTTTGTGTCAGGGTCTGTGGGTCGGGGGTCGTGGGTCAGGATCTGCGGGTCAGGGTCTGTGGGTCAGGGTCGGTGGGTCAGGATCTTTGGGTCAGGGTTAGGGTCAGGGTCTGTGGGTCAGGGTCTGTGGGTCAGGATCTTTGGGTCAGGGTCTGTGGGTCAGGATCTTTGGGTCAGGATCTTTGAGTCGGGGTCTGTGGGTCGGGGGTTGTGGGTCAGGATCTGCGGGTCAGGGTCTGTGGGTTGGGGGCTGTGGGTCAGGATCTTTGGGTCGGGGTCTGTGGGTCAGGGTCTGTGGGTCAAGGTCTGTGGGTCGGGGCTGTGGGTCAGGATCTTTGGGTCGGGGCTGTGGGTCAGGATCTTTGGGTCAGAGTCTGTGGGTCAGGCTGTGGGTCAGGATCTTTGGGTCAGGGTCTGTGGGTCAGGATCTTTGGGTCAGGGTTAGGTTCGGGGGTCGTGGGTCAGGATCTGCGGGTCAGGGTCTGTGGGTTGGGGCTGTGGGTCAGGATCTTTGGGTCAGGATCTTTGGGTCAGGGTCTGTGGGTCAGGGTCTGTGGGTCAGGATCTTTGGGTCGGGGTCTGTGGGTCAGGGTTTTTGGGTCAGGATCTTTGGGTCAGAGTTAGGGTCGGGGTCTGTGGGTCAGGATCTTTGGGTCAGGGTTAGGGTCTGGGTCTGTGGGTCAGGATCTTTGGGTCAGGGTCTGTGGGTCGGGGGTCGTTGGTCAGGATCTGTGGGTCGGGGTCTGTGGGTCAGGATCTTTGGGTCAGGATCTGTGGGTCGGGGGTCATGGGTCAGGATCTGCGGGTCGGGGCTGTGGGTCAGGATCTTTGGGTCAGGATCTTTGGGTCATTGTCTGTTGGTCAGGGTCTGTGGGTCGGGGTCTGTGGGTCAGGGTTTGTGGGTCAGGATCTTTGGGTCAGAGTTAGGGTCGGGGTCTTTGGGTCAGGGTTAGGGTCTGGGTCTGTGGGTCGGGGTCTGTGGGTCAGGATCTTTGGGTCAGGGTTAGGATCGGGGTCTGTGGGTCGGGGTCTGTGGGTCGGGGTCTGTGGGTCGGGGTCTGTGGGTCAGGATCTTTGGATCAGGATCTTTGGGTCAGTGTCTGTGGGTCGGGGGTCGTGGGTCAGGATCTGCGGGTCAGGGTCTGTGGGTCGGGGTCTGTGGGTCAGGATCTTTGGGTCCGGGTCTGTGGGTCGGGGGTCGTGGGTCAGGATCTGTGAGTCAGGGGCTGTGGGTCGGGGTCTGTGGGTCAGGATCTTTGGATCAGGGTTAGGATCGGGGTCTGTGGGTCGGGGTCTGTGGGTCGGGGTCTGTGGGTCAGGATCTTTGGATCAGGATCTTTGGGTCAGGGTCTGTGGGTCGGGGGTCGTGGGTCAGGATCTGTGGGTCAGGATCTGTGGGTCGGGGTCTGTGGGTCAGGATCTTTGGGTCCGGGTCTGTGGGTCGGGGTCTGTGGGTCAGGATCTGTGGGTCAGGGGCTGTGGGTCAGGGTCTGTGGGTCAGGATCTTTGGGTCAGTTTTAGGGTCGGGGTCTGTGGGTCGGGCCTGTGGGTCAGGATCTTTGGGTCAGGGTTAGGGTCGGGGGTCATGGGTCAGGATCTGCGGTTCAGGGTCTGTGGGTCAGGGTCTGTGGGTCAGGGTCTGTGGGTCAGGATCTTTGGGTCAGGATTAGGGTCAGGGTCTGTGGGTCAGGGTCTGTGGGTCAGGATCTTTGGGTCAGGGTTAGGATTGGGGTCTGTGGGTCAGGATCTTTGAGTCAGGGTTAGGGTCGGGGGCTGTGGGTCGGGGGCTGTGGGTCAGGATCTTTGGGTCAGGATCTTTGGGTCAGGGTCTGTGTGTCAGGATCTTTGGGTCAGAGTTAGGGTCGGGGTCTGTGGGTCAGGATCTTTGGGTCAGGGTTAGGGTCTGGGTCTGTGGGTCGGGGTCTGTGGGTCAGGATCCTTGGGTCAGGGTTAGGATCGGGGTCTGTGGGTCGGGGTCTGTGGGTCAGGATCTTTGGGTCAGTTTTAGGGTCGGGGTCTGTGGGTCGGGGCTGTGGGTCAGGATCTTTGGGTCAGGGTTAGGGTCGGGGGTCGTGGGTCAGGATCTGCGGTTCAGGGTCTGTGGGTCGGGGGCTGTGGGTCAGGATCTTTGGGTCAGGGTCTGTGGGTCAGGATCTTTGGGTCAGGATTAGGGTCGGGGTCTGTGGGTCAGGATCTTTGGGTCAGGGTTAGGGTTGGGGTCTGTGGGTCAGGATCTTTGAGTCAGGGTTAGGGTCGGGGTCTGTGGGTCAGGATCTTTGGGTCAGAGTTAGGGTCTGGGTCTGTGGGTCGGGGTCTGTGGGTCAGGATCTTTGGGTCAGGGTCTGTGGCTCAGGATGTTTGGGTCAGGGTTAGGGTCAAGGTCTGTGGGTCAGGATCTTTGGGTCGGGGTCTGTGGGTCAGGGTTTGTGGGTCAGGATGTTTGGGTCAGGGTTAGGGTCGGGATCTGTGGGTCGGGGTCTGTGGGTCGGAGTCTGTGGGTCGGAGTCTGTGGGTCGGAGTCTGTGGGTCGGAGTCTGTGGGTCGGAGTCTGTGGGTCGGAGTCTGTGGGTCGAAGTCTGTGGGTCGGAGTCTGTGGGTCAGGGTTAGGGTCGGGATCTGTGGGTCGGAGTCTGTGGGTCGGGGGCTGTGGGTCAGGGTTAGGGTCGGGATCTGTGGGTCAGGATGTTTGGGTCAGGGTTAGGGTCGGGGTCTGTGGGTCAGGATCTGTGGGTCGGGGGTCTGTGGGTCAGGGTTAGGGTCAGGATCTGTGGGTCGGGGGCTGTGGGTCAGGGTTAGGGTTGGGATCTGTGGGTCGGGGTCTGTGGGTCAGGATGTTTGGGTCAGGGTTAGGGTCGGAATCTGTGGGTCGGGGTCTGTGGGTCAGGGTTAGGGTCGGGATCTGTGGGTCGGAGTCTGTGGGTCGGGGGCTGTGGGTCAGGGTTAGGGTCGGGGTCTGTGGGTCGGGGTCTTTGGGTCAGGATGTTTGGGTCAGGGTTAGGGTCGGGATCTGTGGGTCGGGGTCTGTGGGTCGGAGTCTGTGGGTCAGGGGCTGTGGGTCGGGGTCTGTGGGTCGGAGTCTGTGGGTCAGGATGTTTGGGTCAGGGTTAGGGTCGGGATCTGTGGGTCGGAGTCTGTGGGTCGGGGGCTGTGGGTCAGGGTTAGGGCCGGGATCTGTGGGTCGGGGTCTGTGGGTCAGGATGTTTGGGTCAGGGTTAGGGTCGGGATCTGTGGGTCGGGGGCTGTGGGTCGGGGGCTGTGGGTCGGGGGCTGTGGGTCGGGGGCTGTGGGTCGGGGGCTGTGGGTCGGGGCTCCTTCCCCTGGAGATCAGCTGCTTCGGGAGGTGTGTGATAGGCACTGGGAGGAAATCCTCTGTTTTAATGTGAATTCTGAGACGGGTCCATTTGGTTTTGTTGCAGGCTAGCTGGTAAGTGTTCTGGGAAATCTGTGACTTAGAAAATGTCTGCCCAGGCTGCAGAGGAGTGATCTGGCTGGGTTGTCCCCTGAAGGTACTGAGGGTCTGTACATTGGGCAGTTGGTGAGTCTGTGTAGAGATAGGCTGAGGGACTACCAAGTCCAGATAGACAGGACCTGTGGGGAGAGGAATGCCGATAAACGGCAAGTGTGTTTTAGAGTGTGATCATCTGTGATTGGACACAGCTGATCACATGGTAAAGGTCCGCTGTGATTGGCTCTTTACCTCTATCTGTGTCCTAAGGACACAGCGATCACAGATTCCGCCGGGTGCACACCGCAGTGGGTGCTCGGGGTGTGTGGTTCTCGGAGGGCGTCAACAGGTGCCCTCCCAGAACTGGACAACCACGCTGTAGCCGTCATTCGTCTATAGCGTGGTAGCCTTGGGGGGCAGTATCGCCCCCCTGAAAAATGCTGCCCAAGGCAAACTCCTTGTTTGCCCCTGCAGCCAGCCCTGGACCAGTTAGCACATGTTTGAAATCTACATCACTTGTAATCTGTTTTTTTACATTGGAATGATGGATTTCAAATTATTTAAAAGAGAAGTATGGGTTTGTTTTTTCCCCTTTTATACTTACCTAGGTGGGTGAAACATCTGTCCCCCTGCGTCTCTACACTGAGAACCGAGCGATCAAACATCGCTGATGGCTCAGTTCTCTCACTTCCCCGAGCAGAGAGCTGCCGACTGTCAATCAGGAGCTCTTCTCACTGCTCCTCCACACTCATTGGAGCATTGAGCTGTGGAGGGGAGGGGCGTGACTCGCTGAGAGTCCAGGCACCTGGTGGATCCCGACCCCCATTGTTTGGATATCCTGGTGCCTGGACTGATCTGTGTGATGTCAGCAGAGAGCGGACTTCAGACTGAAAATGGGTCACAGAATTCAGAGCCCCCCCAAATCACCAGTACAGAGCTCCCCCCCCCAAATCACCAGTACAGAGCTCCCCCCCAAATCACCAGTACAGAGCTCCCCCCCAAATTTCCCCCACAACAGAGCTCTCTTCCCCAATACAGAGCTCTCCGCCAAATCTCTCCCAGTACAAAGCTCTCCCCCCAAGTCTCCCCAATATAGAGCTCTCCCCCCAAATCCTCCCCAGTATAGAGCTCCCCTATATCTCTCCCAGTACAGAGTCCCCCAAATCTTTTCCAGCACAGAGCTCTCCATCAAATCTCCCCCAATAGAGAGCTCTCCCCCAAATCTCTCCCAATAGAGAGCTCTCCCCCAAATCTCTCCCAGTACAGAGCTCTCCCCCTAAATCTCCCCCCAATAGAGAGCTCTCCACCAAATCTTTTCCAGTACAGACCTCTCCACCAAATTTCTGCCAGTCAAATCTCCCCCAATAGAGAGCTCTCCACCAAATCTCCCCCAGTACAGAGCTCTTCCCCAAATCTCCCCCAGTACAGAGCTCTCCCCCAAATCTCCCACGGTACAGAGATCTCCCCCCAAAACTCCCCAATACAGAGCTCTTCCCCAAATCTCCCCCACTACAGAGCTCGGTACCAAATCACCCCAGTACAGAGCTTTCCACCAAATCTCTCCTAGTACAAAGCCCCCCAATCACCCTTAAATTCTCCCCCAGTACAGGGCTCTCCCCCAAAATCACCCCCATTACAGAGCTCTCCACCAAATCATCCCAGTACAGAGCTCTCCCCCAAAATCACCCCCAGTACAGAACTCTCCCCCAAATCAACCCCATTACAGAACTCTCCACCAAATCATCCCAGTACAGAGCCCCCCAAAATCTTCCCCAATACAGAGCTCTCCCCCAAATCTTCCACAGTACAGAGCCCCCCAAAAGCTTCCCCAATACAGAGCTCTCCCCCAAATCACCTCAAGTACAGAACTCTCCCCAAATCTTTTCCCAGTACAGAGCTCTCCCCCAAATCTTTTCCAGTACAGAGCTCTCCCCCCAAATCTCCCCCCTACAGAGCTCTTCCGCAATAGAGCTCTCAACCATATCACCCCCGATACAGAGCCCTCCCCCAAATCAGCCACAATACAGAGCTCTCCACCAAATCTCCAAAATATCCCCCAGTACAGAGCTCTCCCCCAAATCTCTCCCAGTACAGAGCTCTTCCCCAAATCTCCCCCAGTACAGAGCTCTCCCCCAAATCTCCCACGGTACAGAGATCTCCCCCAAAACTCCCCAATACAGAGCTCTTCCCCAAATCCCCCCCACTACAGAGCTCGGTACCAAATCACCCCAGTACAGAGCTTTCCACCAAATCTCTCCTAGTACAAAGCCCCCCAATCACCCTTAAATTCTCCCCCAGTACAGGGCTCTCCCCCAAAATCACCCCCATTACAGAGCTCTCCACCAAATCATCCCAGTACAGAGCTCTCCCCCAAAATCACCCCCAGTACAGAACTCTCCCCCAAATCAACCCCAGTACAGAGCTCTCCACCAAATCATCCCAGTACAGAGCCCCCCCAAAATCTCCCCCAATACAGAGCTCTCCCCCAAATCTTCCACAGTACAGAGCCCCCCAAAAGCTTCCCCAATACAGAGCTCTCCCCCAAATGACCTCAAGTACAGAACTCTCCCCAAATCTTTTCCCAGTACAGAGCTCTCCCCCAAATCTTTTCCAGTACAGAGCTCTCCCCCCAAATCTCCCCCCTACAGAGCTCTTCCGCAATAGAGCTCTCAACCATATCACCCCCGATACAGAACCCTCCCCCAAATCAGCCACAATACAGAGCTCTCCACCAAATCTCCAAAATATCCCCCAGTACAGAGCTCTCCCCCAAATCTCCCCCAATACAGAGCTCTCCAAAATCTTTCCCAGTACAGAGCTCTCCCCCAAATCTCTCCCAATTCAGAGCTCTCCACCATATCACCCCCGATACAGAGCTCTCCCCCAAATCTCCCCCCAGTACAGAGATCTTCCCCCAAATCAGCCACAATACAGAGCTCTCCACCAAATCTCTCCCAGTAAAAAGCTCTTCCCCAAATCTCCAAAATCTCTCCCAGTACAGAGCTCTCCCCCAAATCTCTCCCAGTACAGAGCTCTCCCCCAAATCTCCCCCAATACAGAGCTCTCCAAAATTTCTCCCAGTACAGAGCTCTCCCCAAAAATCTCCCCCAATACAGAGCTCTTCACCAAATCTCTCCCAGTACAAAGCTCTCCCCCAGTGCAGAGCTCTCCCTTAAATCACCCCTAGTACCGAATTTTACCCCAAATCTCTCCCAGTACAAATCTCTCCTCCCTAAATCTCCCCCAGTACAGAGCTCTCCCCCAAATCTCCCCAATAGAGAGCTCTCCATCAAATTTCTCCCAGTACAGAGCTCTCCCCCAAATCCCCCCATGACAGAGCTCTCCCCACAAGTCCCCCAATACAGAGCTCTCCACCTAATCACCCCAGTACAGAGCTTTCCCTCCAAAATCTCCCCCAGTACAGAGCTTTCCCTCCAAAATCTCCCCCAGTACAGAGCTCTCCCCCAAATCTCCCCCAGTACAGAGCTCTCTCCCAAATCTCTCCCAGTACAGAGCTCTCTCCCAAATCTCCCCCAGTACAGAGCTCTCCCCCCAAATCTCTCCCAGTACAGAGCTCTCCCCCAAATCTCCCCCAGTACAGAGCTCTCCCCCAAATCTCCCCCAGTACAGAGCTCTCCCCCAAATCTCTCCCAGTATAGAGCTCTCCCCCTAAATCTCTCCCAGTACAGAGCTCTCCCCCAAAATCAGCCCCTTACAGAGCTCTCCCCCAAATCCCCCCTCCCACTACAAAGCTCCCCCCCCAAATCTCCAAAATATCCCCCAATTCAGGGCTCTCCCTCCAAATCTCCCCCAATACAGAGCTCTCCCTCCAAATCTCCCCTAATACAGAGCTCTTCCCCAAAATCTCTCCCAATTCAGAGCTCTCACCCCAAATCAGCCCTATATAGAGCTCTCCCCCAAAATCTCTCCCAATTCAGAGCTCTCCCCCAAATCCCCCCCCCCCCAGTACAGAGCTTTCCCTCAAATCTCCACAGTACAGAGCTCTCCCCCCAAATCCCTTGCAATACAGAGCTCTCCCCCAACCCCCCTCTACTACATAGCTCTCCACCCATAGGTGTGCGCAGGGGGTGTGCCGGGTGTGCCTGGGCACACTCTAATCACTAAGTGCACATTAGCATTATCGCTTTGATTGCCAGCAGGGAGATGGGAAAAAATCTCCCTCTGACCGGCTCTGCCACAAGAGAAATGTTTCTGCACTTCTTTTTTACTGTGCCAGCAGGGAGATGGGAATAGATCTCCCTATATATATATATATATATATATATATATATATATATATATATATATATATATATATATATATACACATACAGGCACGCCTGCTCGCATGTGGGTTTGAGCTTCGGGGTGCACACCCTAATGCAATAGGCTGCGCACACCTATGTCTCCACCAAATCACCCCCAGTACAGAGATCTCCCCCCAAATCAGCCACAATACAGAGCTCTCCCCCAAATCTCTCCCAGTAAAAAGCTCTCCCCCCAAATCTCAAAAATATCCCCCAGTACAGAGCTTCCCCCAAATCTCTCCCAGTACAGAGCTTCCCCCAAATCTTTCCCAGTACAGAGCTCTCCCCCAAATCTCTCCCAGTACAGAGCTCTCCCCCAAATCTCTCCCAGTACAGAGCTTTCCCTCCAAATCTCTCCCAGTACAGAGCTTTCCCCCAAAATCTCCCCCAGTACAGAGCTTTCCCCCCAAATCTCTCCCAGTACAGAGCTTTCCCCCCAAATCTCTCCCAGTACATAGCTTTCCCCCCAAATCTCTCCCAGTACAGAGCTTTCCCCCCAAATCTCCCCCAGTACAGAGCTCTCCCCCCAAATCTCTCCCAGTACAGAGCTCTCCCCCCAAATCTCTCCCAGTACAGAGCTTTCCCCGCAAATCTCTCCCAGTACATAGCTTTCCCCCCAAATCTCTCCCAGTACAGAGCTTTCCCCCCAAATCTCTCCCAGTACAGAGCTTTCCCTCCAAATCTCCCCCAGTACAGAGCTCTCCCCCCAAATCTCTCCCAGTACAGAGCTTTCCCTCCAAATCTCCCCCAGACCAGAGCTCTCCCCCCAAATCTCCCCCAGTACAGAGATCTCCCCCTAAATCTCCCCCAGTACAGAGCTTTCCCCCCAAATCTCCCCCAGTACAGAGCTTTCCCCCAAATCTCCCCCAGTACAGAGCTTTCCCCCCAAATCTCCCCCAGTACAGAGCTTTCCCCCCAAATCTCCCCCAGTACAGAGCTTTCCCCCCAAATCTCCCCCAGTACAGAGCTTTCCCCCCAAATCTCCCCCAGTACAGAGCTTTCCCCCCAAATCTCCCCCAGTACAGAGCTTTCCCCCAAAATCTCCCCCAGTACAGAGCTCTCCCCCCAAATCTCTCCCAGTACAGAGCTTTCCCCCCAAATCTCTCCCAGTACAGAGCTCTCCCCTAAATCTCTCCCAGTACAGAGCTCTCCCCCAAATCTCTCCCAGTACAGAGCTTTCCCCCCAAATCTCCCCCAGTACAGAGCTTTCCCCCCAAATCTCTCCCAGTAAAGAGCTTTCCCCCAAAATTTCCCCCAGTACAGAGCTTTCCCTCCAAATCTCTCCCAGTACAGAGCTTTCCCTCCAAATCTCCCCCAGTACAGAGCTCTCCCCCCAAATCTCTCCCAGTACAGAGCTTTCCCTCCAAATCTCCCCCAGTACAGAGCTCTCCCCCCAAATCTCCCCCAGTACAGAGCTCTCCCCCCAAATCTCTCCCAGTACAGAGCTTTCCCCCCAAATCTCCCCCAGTACAGAGCTTTCCCCCCAAATCTACCCCAGTACAGAGCTCTCCCCCCAAATCTCCCCCAGTACAGAGCTCTCCCCCCAAATCTCTCCCAGTACAGAGCTCTCCCCCCAAATCTCCCCCAGTACAGAGCTTTCCCCCCAAATCTCCCCCAGTACAGAGATTTCCCCCCAAATCTCTCCCAGTACAGAGCTTTCCCTCCAAATCTCCCCCAGTACAGAGCTCTCCCCCAAATCTCTCCCAGTACAGAGCTTTCCCCCCAAATCTCCCCCAGTACAGAGCTTTCCCCCCAAATCTCTCCCAGTACAGAGCTTTCCCCCCAAATCTCTCCCAGTACAGAGCTTTCCCCCCAAATCTCTCACAGTACAGAGCTTTCCCTCCAAATCTCCCCCAGTACAGAGCTCTCCCCCCAAATCTCTCCCAGTACAGAGCTTTCCCTCCAAATCTCCCCCAGACCAGAGCTCTCCCCCCAAATCTCCCCCAGTACGGAGATCTCCCCCTAAATCTCCCCCAGTACAGAGCTTTCCCCCCAAATCTCCCCCAGTACAGAGCTTTCCCCCAAATCTCCCCCAGTACAGAGCTTTCCCCCCAAATCTCCCCCAGTACAGAGCTTTCCCCCAAAATCTCCCCCAGTACAGAGCTTTCCCCCAAAATCTCCCCCAGTACAGAGCTCTCCCCCCAAATCTCTCCCAGTACAGAGCTCTCCCCCCAAATCTCTCCCAGTACAGAGCTCTCCCCCCAAATCTCCCCCAGTACAGAGCTTTCCCCCCAAATCTCCCCCAGTACAGAGCTTTCCCCCCAAATCTCCCCCAGTACAGAGCTCTCCCCCCAAATCTCCCCCAGTACAGAGCTCTCCCCCCAAATCTCTCCCAGTACAGAGCTCTCCCCCCAAATCTCTCCCAGTACAGAGCTTTCCCCCCAAATCTCCCCCAGTACAGAGCTTTCCCCCAAAATTTCCCCCAGTACAGAGCTTTCCCTCCAAATCTCTCCCAGTACAGAGCTTTCCCCCAAAATTTCCACCAGTACAGAGCTTTCCCTCCAAATCTCTCCCAGTACAGAGCTTTCCCTCCAAATCTCTCCCAGTACAGAGCTTTCCCTCCAAATTTCCCCCAGTACAGAGCTCTCCCCCCAAATCTCCCCCAGTACAGAGCTCTCCCCCCAAATCTCTCCCAGTACAGAGCTTTCCCCCAAAATCTCCCCAGTACAGAGCTTTCCCCCCAAATCTACCCCAGTACAGAGCTTTCCCCCCAAATCTACCCCAGTACAGAGCTTTCCCCCAAAATCTCCCCCAGTACAGAGCTTTCCCCCAAATCTCCCCCAGTACAGAGCTTTCCCCCCAAATCTCCCCCAGTACAGAGCTTTCCCCCCAAATCTCTCCCAGTACAGAGCTCTCCCCCCAATCTCTCCCAGTACAGAGCTCTCCCCCCAAATCTCTCCCAGTACAGAGCTTTCCCCCCAAATCTCCCCCAGTACAGAGCTTTCCCCCCAAATCTACCCCAGTACAGAGCTCTCCCCCCAAATCTCCCCCAGTACAGAGCTCTCCCCCCAAATCTCTCCCAGTACAGAGCTCTCCCCCCAAATCTCCCCCAGTACAGAGCTTTCCCCCCAAATCTCCCCCAGTACAGAGCTTTCCCCCCAAATCTCTCCCAGTACAGAGCTTTCCCTCCAAATCTCCCCCAGTACAGAGCTCTCCCCCAAATCTCTCCCAGTACAGAGCTTTCCCCCCAAATCTCCCCCAGTACAGAGCTTTCCCCCCAAATCTCTCCCAGTACAGAGCTTTCCCCCCAAATCTCTCCCAGTACAGAGCTTTCCCCCCAAATCTCTCCCAGTACAGAGCTTTCCCCCCAAATGTCTCCCAGTACAGAGCTTTCCCCCCAAATCTCTCACAGTACAGAGCTTTCCCTCCAAATCTCCCCCAGTACAGAGCTCTCCCCCCAAATCTCTCCCAGTACAGAGCTTTCCCTCCAAATCTCCCCCAGACCAGAGCTCTCCCCCCAAATCTCCCCCAGTACGGAGATCTCCCCCTAAATCTCCCCCAGTACAGAGCTTTCCCCCCAAATCTCCCCCAGTACAGAGCTTTCCCCCAAATCTCCCCCAGTACAGAGCTTTCCCCCCAAATCTCCCCCAGTACAGAGCTTTCCCCCCAAATCTCCCCCAGTACAGAGCTTTCCCCCAAAATCTCCCCCAGTACAGAGCTCTCCCCCCAAATCTCTCCCAGTACCGAGCTCTCCCCCCAAATCTCTCCCAGTACAGAGCTCTCCCCCCAAATCTCCCCCAGTACAGAGCTTTCCCCCCAAATCTCCCCCAGTACAGAGCTTTCCCCCCAAATCTCCCCCAGTACAGAGCTCTCCCCCCAAATCTCCCCCAGTACAGAGCTCTCCCCCCAAATCTCTCCCAGTACAGAGCTCTCCCCCCAAATCTCTCCCAGTACAGAGCTTTCCCCCCAAATCTCCCCCAGTACAGAGCTTTCCCCCAAAATTTCCCCCAGTACAGAGCTTTCCCTCCAAATCTCTCCCAGTACAGAGCTTTCCCCCAAAATTTCCCCCAGTACAGAGCTTTCCCTCCAAATCTCTCCCAGTACAGAGCTTTCCCTCCAAATTTCCCCCAGTACAGAGCTCTCCCCCCAAATCTCCCCCAGTACAGAGCTCTCCCCCCAAATCTCTCCCAGTACAGAGCTTTCCCCCAAAATCTCCCCAGTACAGAGCTTTCCCCCCAAATCTACCCCAGTACAGAGCTTTCCCCCAAAATCTCCCCCAGTACAGAGCTTTCCCCCAAATCTCCCCCAGTACAGAGCTTTCCCCCCAAATCTCCCCCAGTACAGAGCTTTCCCCCCAAATCTCTCCCAGTACAGAGCTCTCCCCCCAATCTCTCCCAGTACAGAGCTTTCCCCCAAAATCTCCCCCAGTACAGAGCTTTCCCCCCAAATCTCTCCCAGTACAGAGCTTTCCCTCAAAATCTCCCCCAGTACAGAGCTCTCCCCCCAAATCTCCCCCAGTACAGAGCTCTCCCCCCAAATCTCTCCCAGTACAGAGCTCTCCCCCCAAATCTCCCCCAGTACAGAGCTCTCCCCCCAAATTTCTCCCAGTACAGAGCCCTTCCCCCAAAATCTCCCCCAGTACAGAGCTCTCCCCCCAAATCTCTCCCAGTACAGAGCTCTCCCCCCAAATCTCTCCCAGTACAGAGCTCTCCCCCCAAATCTCTCCCAGTACAGAGCTCTCCCCCCAAATCTCTCCCAGTACAGAGCTTTAGCTTTCCCCCAAATCTCTCCCAGTACAGAAATCTCTCCCAATACAGAGCTCTCCACCAAATCTTCCCCAGTATAGAGCTCTCCCCTTAGATCTCCCTAATACAGAGTCCCCCACCCCCAAATCTTTTCCAGTACAGAGCTCTCCCCCCAAATCTCTCCCAGTACAGAGCTTTCCCCCCAAATCTCTCCCAGTACAGAGCTTTCCCCCCAAATCTCCCCAGTACAGAGCTTCCCCCCAAATCTCCCCCAGTACAGAGCTCTCCCCCAAATCTCCCCAGTACAGAGCTCTCCCCCTAAATCTCCCCCAGTACAGAGCTCTCCCCCCAAATCTCCCCCAGTACAGAGCTCTCCCCCAAATCTCCCCAGTACAGAGCTTTCCCCCCAAATCTCCCCAGTACAGAGCTTCCCCCCAGATCTCCCCCAGTACAGAGCTCTCCCCCAAATCTCCCCAGTACAGAGCTTTCCCCCCAAATCTCCCCAGTATAGAGCTTTCCCTCCAAATCTCCCCCAGTACAGAGCTCTCCCCCCAAATCTCCCCCAGTACAGAGCTTTCCCCAAATATCCCCCAGTACAGAGCTCTCCCCCCAAATCTCCCCCAGTACAGAGCCCTTCCCAAATCTCCCCAGTATAGAGCTTTCCCTCCAAATCTCCCCCAGTACAGAGCTTTCCCTCCAAATCTCCCCCAGTACAGAGCTTTCCCCCCAAATCTCCCCCAGTACAGAGCTTTCCCCCCAAATCTCCCCCAGTACAGAGCTTTCCCCCAGTACAGAGCTTTCCCCCCAAATCTCCCCCAGTACAGAGCTTTCCCCCAAATCTCCCCCAGTACAGAGCTTTCCCCCCAAATCTCCCCCAGTACAGAGCTTTCCCCAAATCTCCCCCAGTACTGAGCCCTTCCCAAATCTCCCCCAGTACAGAGCTCTCCCCCAAATCTCCCCCAGTACAGAGCTCTCCCCCCAAATCTCCCCCAGTACAGAGCTTTCGCCCCAAATCTCCCCTAGTACAGAGCTCTTCCCAAATCTCCCCCAGTACAGAGCCCTCCCCCCAAATCTCCCCCAGTACAGAGCTCTCCCCCTAAATCTCTCCCAGTACAGAGCCCTTCCCAAATCTCCCCCAGTACAGAGCCCTTCCCAAATCTCCCCCAGTACAGAGCTCTCCCCCCAAATGTCCCCTATACAGAGCTCTCCCCCCAAATCTCCCCCAGTACAGAGCTCTCCACCAAATCTTCCCCAGTATAGAGCTCTCCCCTTAGATCTCCCTAATACAGAGTCCCCCACCCCCAAATCTTTTCCAGTACAGAGCTCTCCCCCAAATCTCTCCCAGTACAGAGCTTTCCCCCCAAATCTCTCCCAGTACAGAGCTTTCCCCCCAAATCTCCCCAGTACAGAGCTTCCCCCCAAATCTCCCCCAGTACAGAGCTCTCCCCCAAATCTCCCCAGTACAGAGCTCTCCCCCTAAATCTCCCCCAGTACAGAGCTCTCCCCCCAAATCTCCCCCAGTACAGAGCTCTCCCCCAAATCTCCCCAGTACAGAGCTTTCCCCCCAAATCTCCCCAGTACAGAGCTTCCCCCCAAATCTCCCCCCGTACAGAGCTCTCCCCCAAATCTCCCCAGTACAGAGCTTCCCCCCAGATCTCCCCCAGTACAGAGCTCTCCCCCAAATCTCCCCAGTACAGAGCTTTCCCCCCAAATCTCCCCAGTATAGAGCTTTCCCTCCAAATCTCCCCCAGTACAGAGCTCTCCCCCCAAATCTCCCCCAGTACAGAGCTTTCCCCAAATATCCCCCAGTACAGAGCTCTCCCCCCAAATCTCCCCCAGTACAGAGCCCTTCCCAAATCTCCCCAGTATAGAGCTTTCCCTCCAAATCTCCCCCAGTACAGAGCTTTCCCTCCAAATCTCCCCCAGTACAGAGCTTTCCCCCCAAATCTCCCCCAGTACAGAGCTTTCCCCCCAAATCTCCCCCAGTACAGAGCTTTCCCCCAGTACAGAGCTTTCCCCCCAAATCTCCCCCAGTACAGAGCTTTCCCCCAAATCTCCCCCAGTACAGAGCTTTCCCCCCAAATCTCCCCCAGTACAGAGCTTTCCCCAAATCTCCCCCAGTACTGAGCCCTTCCCAAATCTCCCCCAGTACAGAGCTCTCCCCCAAATCTCCCCCAGTACAGAGCTCTCCCCCCAAATCTCCCCCAGTACAGAGCTTTCGCCCCAAATCTCCCCCAGTACAGAGCTCTTCCCAAATCTCCCCCAGTACAGAGCCCTCCCCCCAAATCTCCCCCAGTACAGAGCTCTCCCCCCAAATCTCTCCCAGTACAGAGCCCTTCCCAAATCTCCCCCAGTACAGAGCCCTTCCCAAATCTCCCCCAGTACAGAGCTCTCCCCCCAAATGTCCCCTATACAGAGCTCTCCCCCCAAATCTCCCCCAGTACAGAGCTCTCCTCACAAATCTCCCCCAGTACAGAGCTCTTCCTCTTACAGAGGAGTGCCTAATCTGCTAAGAATGCAGGTCAGAAACTGTACCAGTATAGATGGGCTCTGAGCTCAGGATGATGTGGATCAGCAGGAGGAGGCCAGATGACTGTAGAAGAAGTGGGGTGCTCATAGACTGTTGGGGCTCAATGAGTAGACAGAGCAATATGTATATACGTATGTGTGTGTAGATAAGTGTGTACAGGTATTTATGTATGTGTAATATGTATAAAGGTGTGTATATGAATCTATATGTTCTATATGAACCTGTATGTGGGTGTATATCTACTGATGGTGTCATTAGGGCAGTGGACGGTGTCATTAGTTTTCATTTTTATTATTTTAATCAAAGATGGAGTAAGATCTGGGGGTCCTAGTAGATGACGGACTGAGCAATAACATGTAATGTCAAGCTGCAGCTTCCAAAGCCAGCAGAACATTAGCATGTATAATAATGGGATATACTCCAGAGATAGAACAATAATCCCACCACTTTATAAAACTCTGGTCCGGCCACATCTGGAGTATTCTGTCCAGTTCTGGTCACCGGTCCTCAGAAGGGATGTTCTTGAACTGGAGGAAGTTCAGAGAAGGGAGACAAAAACGAATAAGGGGATTGGAGGACATCAATTATGAGGAACGACTACAAACACTAAATGTATTCTCGCTGGAGAAGGAACGTTGAGAGGAGATATGATGGCGATCTTCAAACACCTCAACAGTGATCCAAGCATAGGAAAACGATTCAGTCTCAGGGAATGTGGAGGACACGGGACACACAATGAGATTGGAGGAGAATCGGTATAAGCTGTGTACTTTTTTTTCACTGTCAGGACAATAAGGATGTGGAACTTTCTTCCACAATTGGTGGTGTCAGTCGGGAGTATGGATATTTTTAAGACTCTTGGATGTGCATCTTAAGGAACACAACATACAGGGATATGGGAAATAATTACCGACACATACACCTACACAGAGTGAACTGGATGGACTATTGTCTTTATTCAACCTTACTGTGACAGACCTAGCCGGGACAAAGGCTTTTGGAGGGGACTAAATGCCAGCCTCTTGCCAATCGATTATGGACCCTGGAATTTGGGGGAACGGTGCTCTTTGTAAGCTGTATGCCTGGGGACCCTTGAGGTGGTGTTACTTTAGATTCAGGTCCATGTCCCCCAAGACACACAGACTCTGGGGACCCTGGATATGCCATATTACAAATAGTGACTGATTCACACTGTTGGGACACATACTATGAGGAGATGCTGATGTCAACTCCAGCCACCTGTCTGTTGTCTTCTATAATGTAGTTGAGTCTAGTGTGGTTTCTCTTTCCGCCATTGTTGTCTGGGCTATTTAACTCTGCTATTGTATGAAGGAGTTCTGTGTTTATACCTATGATAATGTATAATGTACTGTGTGAGGCTCGGTGACAAGTCTGACCTGTAGTGAGGTCCTGATTTATCATAACAATGCCCAGGCTGCTTATAGGGATTAGTTAATGAGCTCCTGTTAATTAGGTTTCTGGTCACAGGTGTATGTTCAGAGTAATATGAGCCGGAGGTATACACCTCCTCTTTTACTGTATATAAGACTGTATTTGTTACAATAAAAATTCATTCCTGCTTGATACCTCAAGACAGAGCCTTGTCTCGTATTTGGGGGGAGAATTATTTGTATGGGTTTCTTGTTCGGCTGATCGGAGTGTTTGGTAGCTGCCTTTGTGTTCGGGTATGAAATGTCCTAAACGACTTTAACCCCTTTCATACTCGGGGTGTCGTTACACTGGTGGCTAGCAGTGGGATGATTCCCACAGCCCAGAAGGACAGCTACAAGAGGACACAGGACAATGGAAGCACAGTATGAACGGCTAAAGCGCTCTACCCTCAAGGACTTAATGGAGAACCGGGGCCGACCGGCCAACAACCGTAAGAAGAGGGACATTATTGCAGAACTAGTCAAAATGGATAAAGCCGAACGACCCAACATAACCGAAAGACCCAACTTAACCGAAAGGCCCAGCGGACACCCGAAGAGGCAAGGTTTGATCGGGCTGTTAACATAAGACTGGCACATTATGGTCCTCACCCTACAGTGGAGATCATAGACCGAGTTATAGCGGCTGTGGATGCAACTTGGCTACAGCAAAGAGGTGCTGCAGCAGCAGAAGTCACAGCAGCACCAACTGAAAGGAGAGGAGAGGTACAGATACCAGGAGAGGAGAGGTACAGATACCAGGAGAGGAGAGGTCCTGATACCAGGAGAGGAGAGGAGAGGTATAGATAACAGGAGAGGAGAGGTATAGATACCAGGAGAGGAGAGGAGAGGTATAGATACCAGGAGAGGAGAGGAGAGATACCAGCCACCATGGAGGAGGAATTCAGAAGGAGGTTGCGAGAGATGCAGATACAGCACAGAGGACCAGTATCAGAGCAGGTCCTGCTAGGATGGTGTGATTCTGTCCGCTGTGAACTCTGGAAGGAAGCGCTAGCTCTCGAGCAGTGACACCAGGGAAAAGTTCTCCCCTCCATCCATGTGAGGTACTGGTCGCAGTATGAAGTGCGAATGCTGTTATTGGGGGAACAGCCGAACCAGGAGTGGACAGCTGAGTTAAACAGACTGATCCGGGCAGA
This sequence comes from Aquarana catesbeiana, assembly GCA_037953035.1. NCBI lineage: Eukaryota > Metazoa > Chordata > Amphibia > Anura > Ranidae > Aquarana > Aquarana catesbeiana. Next base: position 67,278 of record JBBHAA010003625.1, on the reverse strand, counting down.
AATGCGGTTGGACGAGAGCTACAGAGCCCTCCAGTGGTATGTAGCCCAAGTGTGCCCATGGACAGCGGATGACAGCCCCACGGAAGGCTTTGACTATGATGGCCTGGGATTGTTGTATTGGAGGCTGTCCAGGGACCCTGACTTTGGGAGTGATCGGGAGTGGCGTTTGGAGGAAATAATGGAGCACAGAGAGCGGAGACTGAATGTCTCAGAAGTGCACTGGGCACTGGAAGATTTGGAGTTTCTGGCCGTTCAGGAATGGGAGCTGGAGATGGCCTGCAGACAGCTGTTAGACTCTGCTCAGCAGCAGGGTGGGGCTCCCTTTGACTGGGACTATCAGGAATTACCAGTTGACAACTCCAAAATCCTGGCTGAAGAATCGGCAGTGGAAAATCTGGAGATCGCCATCCCCAAAGCTGAAGTGCTGACAACAGGGCAGAGTTCTGCTAACCTCTGCCCAGCACTGATAGCATCTTCTGGGTTCCATGGACAGGAGATGGTGAACCTCTATCCCCAGACACCAGTTGCAGAGACGGGGGATTTGATAGACTTTTCTGCTGAGGAAGAACAACCTGATGAACCTCCAGCAGAAGAGCTGGCATCAGGGCCAAACTTCACTATGCTCTGCCCAGCACCAACAGAAGTATCTGGAGTTGCAAGGAACTTCCCCAGCTGAGGCGCTGGTCACCAGACAGAGGGTCCAAGACCTCTGCCCCACACCTGTGGCAGTTCCGAAGGCTCATGGTGAGAAGGTGGCAATCATTTCCCAGTGGATTTCAGAGATGCAGGGAGGAGAAGCAGCCATTTTCCCTCCCCAACAAGGGTTCATGCACCTGGGAGACAATACCAGGGAAAGGGAGTTCCAACAGCAGACGGTGCTCCAGAAGGATGACACCAACCCAGCTGAAGCGCTGGCAACTGGGCAGAATGCTACGAACCTCTGCCCAGCACCAGCAACAACTACAGAGTTCCAGGGAGGCGGGGCAGTCGGCCTCCCTCCCCAACAGTTAGCCGGAACAGATGGTGTGGGGTTTCCAGCAGAAGGGCTGGCAACAGGGCCGAGGACTGCTGGACTCTGCCCTCAACTAACAGTGGATGGATGTCCTGTGAAGGTGGATGGGACTTCAGTCTCCACCTGTATACCCCAGGGATGCTGGGCAGTGGGCCCAGAACCCCAACAGCAGGATGGAGTGAGCCCAGTCCCCCTGTCTTCTCTCCAGCGGCAGAAAGGATTCCAGGGAGAAGAGCCAGTCCAGGCCTCTCCCCAGCGGCGGATATGTTCTCTGAGAGAGGCAGAGGTTGGCTGGGTGAGTAATACTTTGTTTGGAACAATTTGTTTGGGGTACTGTGTGGGTACAGGCAGTAGAGGACTGGAACTATGGACTAACTTCGGAGTCAACCCGTCTGGGGTCTCCTCCTGTGTTAGTCTCCTGCCGAAAGGGGAGAAATGTGACAGACCTAGCCGGGAAAGAGACTTTTGGAGGGGACTGTATGCTAGCCTCTTGCCGATCGATCGGGGCCCTGGCATTTGGGGGAACGGTGCTCTTTGTGAGCTGTATGCCTGGGGATCCTTGAGGTGGCGTTACTTTAGATTCGGGTCCTGGTCCCCCCAAGAGACACAGACTCTGGGGACCCTGGATATGTCATATTACAAATAGTGACTGATTCATACTGTTGGGACCAGGACTTTTTTTCAGGGGAAACTTGGTGAAACTCAGTTCCCCCACCTCTGGCTCAGACCCTGGGGTGGGGGGGCTGCTCACCACAATCACTTATTAACACAGAAGTCCGGTTTCTGTGTTTACAAGTGACGGCTCTGCACTCTGTGTGTAATGCAATCCTGATATTTAATGCCCCTTTAAGACCCTCCTAATGTACGTGAAATTTGACTGACCACACCCACTATTTGATATGATATGGAGGGTGTGTGTGGGGGGAGGGGTTCTGGGGAGTCGTGGTTGAGTTCCAGGTTGGGACACATACTATGAGGAGATGCTGATGTCAATTCCAGCCACCTGTCTGTTGTCTTCTATAATGTAGATGAGTCTAGTGTGGCTTCTCTTTCCACCATTGTTGTCTGGGCTATTTAACTCTGCTATTGTATGAAGGAGTTCTGTGTTTATACCTATGATAATGTATAATGTACTGTGTGAGGCTCGGTGACAAGTCTGACCTGTAGTGAGGTCCTGATTATTCAGAACAATGACCAGGAGGGAACGGAGTCACATCGGCTGCTTAAAGGGATTAATGAGCTCCTGTTAATTAGGTTTCTGGTCACAGGTGTATGATCAGAGTGATATGAGCCGGAGGTATACAGCTCCTCTTCTACTGTATATAAGATTGTATTTGTTACAATAAAGATTCATTCCTGCTTGAAACGTCAATACAGAGCCTCGTCTCGTACTGGGGGGGGGGAGGGGGAGAATTATTTGTATGGGTTTCTTGTTCGGCTGATCGGAGTGTTCGATAGCTGCCTTTGTGTTCGGGAATGGAACCCTTTCATACTCGGGGTGTCCTTACAATCACCTACTATGATACTATGGGGGGGATTTACAAAAGGCAAATCCACTTTGCACTGCAAGTACACATGGAAGTCCAGTCACTGTAAATCTGAGGGGAAGCTCTGCTGATTTTATCATCCAATCACGTGCAAGCTTAAATTCTGTTTTCTATTTTCCTTGCATGTCCCCCTCGGATCTCCAGTGACTTCACTTCCAAGTGCAAAGTGGATTTTCCTTTAGTAAATAACCCCCAATGTAACTATATATTTTTACAATTTTATTTTTTTAATTATTTATTTACAGTTTTTTAGGAGCCCCATTAGGGTGCTTTGGTGAAATACCAGGGGAATAAAAAGGGGGAGTCTGTGCCACACACAGTGATTAGTGTATGCCCAGGCACACCTGGCACACCCTTTGCGCACACCTATGTGTGTGAAACTGAATTCCTCGGCATTGGCACATTTTATGGACTTTATTGTGCCCAAAATTATACAATACAAGGTGTATATAATGAGGAGTATCATTGTAGGGTATGTGTGCTGTATATACTGAACCTATATAGGGTATATCTTGTATAGTAATACAGTACTGGGTGTATATTCCGGGTATATCTGGTATTGGGTGTATATTCCAGGTATATCTGCTATTGGGTGTATATTCCGGGTATATCTGGTATTGGGTGTATATTCCAGGTATATCTGGTATTGGGTGTATATTCCGGGTATATCTGGTATTGGGTGTATATTCCGGGTATATCTTGTATGGGGTGTATATTCCGGGTATATCTTGTATGGGGTGTATATTCCGGGTATATCTGGTAATGGGTGTATATTCCGGGTATATCTGGTATTGGGTGTATATTCCGGGTATATCTGGTATTGGGTGTATATTCCGGGTATATCTTGTATGGGGTGTATATTCCGCGTATATCTGGTATTGGGTGTATATTCCGGGTATATCTTGTATGGGGTGTATATTCCGGGTATATCTTGTATGGGGTGTATATTCCGGGTATATCTGGTAATGGGTGTATATTCCGGGTATATCTGGTATTGGGTGTATATTCCGGGTATATCTGGTATTGGGTGTATATTCCGGGTATATCTTGTATGGGGTGTATATTCCGGGTATATCTGGTATTGGGTGTATATTCCGGGTATATCTGGTATTGGGTGTATATTCCGGGTATATCTTGTATGGGGTGTATATTCCGAGTATATCTGGTATGGGGTGTATATTCCGGGTATATCTGGTATGGGGTGTATATTCCGGGTATATCTGGTATGGGGTGTATATTCCGGGTATATCTGGTATTGGATGTATATCCCGGGTATATCTGGTATTGGGTGTATATTCCGGGTATATCTTGTATTGGGTGTATATTCCGGGTATATCTGGTAATGGGTGTATATTCCGGGTATATCTGGTATTGGGTGTATATTCCGGGTATATCTGGTATTGGGTGTATATTCCGGGTATATCTTGTATGGGGGGTATATTCCGGGTATATCTGGTATGGGGTGTATATTCCGGGTATATCTGGTATTGGGTGTATATTCGGGGTATATCTGGTATGGGGTGTATATTCCGGGTATGTCTGGTATTGGGTGTATATTCCGGGTATATCTGGTATTGGGTGTATATTCCGGGTATATCTGGTATTGGGTGTATATTCCGGGTATATGTGGTATTGGGTGTATATTCCGGGTATATCTGGTATTGGGTGTATATTCCGGGTGTATATTCGGGGTATATCTGGTATTGGGTGTATATTCTGGGTATATCTGGTATGGGGTGTATATTCCGGGTATATCTGGTATTGGGTGTATATTCCGGGTATATCTGGTATTGGGTGTATATTCGGGGTATATCTGGTATGGGGTGTATATTCCGGGTATATCTGGTATTGGGTGTATATTCCGGGTATATCTGGTATTGGGTGTATATTTGGGGTGTATATTCCAGGTATATCTGGTATTGGGTGTATATTCCGGGTATATCTGGTATTGGGTGTATATTCCGGGTATATCTGGTATTGGGTGTATATTCTGGGTATATCTGGTATTGAGTGTATATTCCGGGTATATCTGGTATTAGGTGTATATTCCAGGTATATCTGGTATTGGGTGTATATTCTGGGTGTATATTCCGGGTATATCTGGTATTGGGTGTATATTCCGGGTATATCTGGTATTGGGTGTATAATCCGGGTATATCTGGTATTGGGTGTATATTCCGGGTATATCTGGTATTGGGTGTATATTCCGGGTATATCTGGTATTGGGTATATATTCCGGGTATATCTGGTATTGGGTGTATATTTGGGGTATATCTGGTATTGGGTGTATATTCTGGGTATATCTGGTATTGGGTGTATATTCCGGGTATATCTGGTATTGGGTGTATATTCCGGGTATATCTGGTACTGGGTGTATATTCCGGGTATATCTGGTATTGGGTGTATATTCCGGGTATATCTGGTATTGGGTGTATATTCGGGGTATATCTGGTATTGGGTGTATATTCTGGGTATATCTGGTATGGGGTGTATATTTGGGGTATATCTGGTATTGGGTGTATATTCTGGGTATATCTGGTATTGGGTGTATATTCCGGGTATATCTGGTATTGGGTGTATATTCCGGGTATATCTGGTACTGGGTGTATATTCCGGGTATATCTGGTATTGGGTGTATATTCCGGGTATATCTGGTATTGGGTGTATATTCGGGGTATATCTGGTATTGGGTGTATATTCGGGGTATATCTGGTATTGGGTGTATATTCGGGGTATATCTGGTGTGGGGTGTATACTCCGGGTATATCTGGTATTGGGTGTATATTCCGGGTATATCTGGTATTGGGTGTATATTCGGGGTATATCTGGTAATGGGTGTATATTCGGGGTATATCTGGTATGGGGTGTATATTCGGGGTATATCTGGTATGGGGTGTATACTCCGGGTATATCTGGTATTGGGTGTATATTCCGGGTATATCTGGTATTGGGTGTATATTCGGGGTATATCTGGTAATGGGTGTATATTCGGGGTATATCTGGTATGGGGTGTATATTCGGGGTATATCTGGTATTGGGTGTATATTCCAGGTATGTCTATTATTGGGTGTATATTCGGGGTATATCTGGTATTGGGTGTATATTCTGGGTATATCTGGTATGGGGTGTATATTCCGGGTATATCTGGTATTGGGTGTATATTCCGGGTATATCTGGTATTGGGTGTATATTCGGGGTATATCTGGTATGGGGTGTATATTCCGGGTATATCTGGTATTGGGTGTATATTCCGGGTATATCTGGTATTGGGTGTATATTTGGGGTGTATATTCCAGGTATATCTGGTATTGGGTGTATATTCCGGGTATATCTGGTATTGGGTGTATATTCCGGGTATATCTGGTATTGGGTGTATATTCTGGGTATATCTGGTATTGAGTGTATATTCCGGGTATATCTGGTATTAGGTGTATATTCCAGGTATATCTGGTATTGGGTGTATATTCGGGGTATATCTGGTAATGGGTGTATATTCCGGGTATATCTGGTATGGGGTGTATATTCCGGGTATATCTGGTATTGGGTGTATATTCCGGGTATATCTGGTATTGGGTGTATATTCCGGGTGTATATTCCGGGTATATCTGGTATTGGGTGTATATTCCAGGTATATCTGGTATTGGGTGTATATTCCGGGTAGGTCTGGTATCGGGTGTATATTCCGGGTATATCTGGTATTGGGTGTATATTCCGGGTGTATATTCCGGGTATATCTGGTATTGGGTGTATATTCCGGGTATATCTGGTATTGGGTGTATATTCCGGGTGTATATTCCGGGTATATCTGGTATTGGGTGTATATTCCGGGTATATCTGGTATTGGGTGTATATTCCGGGTGTATATTCCGGGTATATCTGGTATTGGGTGTATATTCCGGGTGTATATTCCGGATATATCTGGTATTGGGTGTATATTCCGGGTATATCTGGTATTGGGTGTATATTCCGGGTGTATATTCCGGGTATATCTGGTATTGGGTGTATATTCCGGGTGTATATTCCGGGTATATCTGGTATTGGGTGTATATTCCGGGTGTATATTCCGGGTATATCTGGTATTGGGTGTATATTCCGGGTGTATATTCCGGGTATATCTGGTATTGGGTGTATATTCCGGGTGTATATTCCGGGTATATCTGGTATTGGGTGTATATTCCGGGTGTATATTCCGGGTATATCTGGTAATGGGTGTATATTCCGGGTGTATATTCCGGGTATATCTGGTATTGGGTGTATATTCCGGGTGTATATTCCGGGTATATCTGGTATTGGGTGTATATTCCGGGTATATCTGGTATTGGGTGTATATTCCGGGTATATCTGGTATTGGGTGTATATTCCGGGTATATCTGGTATTGGGTGTATATTCCGGGTATATCTGGTATTGGGTGTATATTCCGGGTGTATATTCCGGGTATATCTGGTATTGGGTGTATATTCCGGGTATGTCTGCTATTGGGTGTATATTCCGGGTGTATATTCCGGGTATATCTGCTATTGGGTGTATATTCCGGGTGTATATTCCGGGTATGTCTGGTATTGGGTGTATATTCTGGGTATGTCTGGTATTGGGTGTATATTCCGGGTGTATATTCCGGGTATATCTGGTATTGGGTGTATATTCCGGGTATGTCTGGTATTGGGTGTATATTCCGGGTATGTCTGGTATTGGGTGTATATTCCGGGTATGTCTCTGTATTGGATGTATATTCCGGGTGTATATTCCGGGTATGTCTGGTATTGGGTGTATATTCCGGGTATATCTGCTATTGGGTGTATATTCCGGGTGTATATTCTGGGTATGTCTGGTATTGGGTGTATATTCTGGGTATGTCTGGTATTGGGTGTATATTCTGGGTATGTCTGGTATTGGGTGTATATTCCGGGTATGTCTCTGTATTGGATGTATATTCCGGGTGTATATTCCGGGTATGTCTGGTATTGGGTGTATATTCCGGGTATATCTGCTATTGGGTGTATATTCCGGGTGTATATTCTGGGTATGTCTGGTATTGGGTGTATATTCTGGGTATGTCTGGTATTGGGTGTATATTCTGGGTATGTCTGGTATTGGGTGTATATTCCGGGTATGTCTGGTATTGGGTGTATATTCCGGGTATGTCTCTGTATTGGATGTATATTCCGGGTGTATATTCCGGGTATGTCTGGTATTGGGTGTATATTCCGGGTATATCTGCTATTGGGTGTATATTCCGGGTGTATATTCTGGGTATGTCTGGTATTGGGTGTATATTCCGGGTATGTCTGGTATTGGGTGTATATTCTGGGTATGTCTCTGTATTGGGTGTATATTCCGGGTGTATATTCCGGATATATCTGGTATTGGGTGTATATTCCGGGTATATCTGGTATTGGGTGTATATTCCGGGTATATCTGGTAATGGGTGTATATTCGGGGTATATCTGGTATTGGGTGTATATTCGGGGTATATCTGGTATTGGGTGTATATTCCGGGTATATCTGGTATTGGGTGTATATTCCGGGTATATCTGGTATTGGGTGTATATTCCGGGGAGGTCTGGTATTGGGTGTATATTCCGGGTATATCTGGTATTGGGTGTATATTCCGGGTGTATATTCCGGGTATATCTGGTATTGGGTGTATATTCCGGGTATATCTGGTATTGGGTGTATATTCCGGGTATATCTGGTATTGGGTGTATATTCCGGGTGTATATTCCGGGTATATCTGGTATTGGGTGTATATTCCGGGTATATCTGGTATTGGGTGTATATTCCGGGTATATCTGATATTGGGTGTATATTCCGGGTATATCTGGTATTGGGTGTATATTCCGGGTGTAAATTCCGGGTATATCTGGTATTGGGTGTATATTCCGGGTATGTCTGCTATTGGGTGTATATTCCGGGTGTATATTCCGGGTATATCTGCTATTGGGTGTATATTCCGGGTGTATATTCCGGGTATGTCTGGTATTGGGTGTATATTCTGGGTATGTCTGGTATTGGGTGTATATTCCGGGTGTATATTCCGGGTATGTCTGGTATTGGGTGTATATTCCGGGTATGTCTGGTATTGGGTGTATATTCCGGGTATGTCTGGTATTGGGTGTATATTCCGGGTATGTCTCTGTATTGGATGTATATTCCGGGTGTATATTCCGGGTATGTCTGGTATTGGGTGTATATTCCGGGTATATCTGCTATTGGGTGTATATTCCGGGTGTATATTCTGGGTATGTCTGGTATTGGGTGTATATTCCGGGTATGTCTGGTATTGGGTGTATATTCTGGTTATGTCTGGTATTGGGTGTATATTCCGGGCATGTCTCTGTATTGGATGTATATTCCGGGTGTATATTCCGGGTATGTCTGGTATTGGGTGTATATTCCGGGTATATCTGCTATTGGGTGTATATTCCGGGTGTATATTCGGGGTATATTTGGTATTGGGTGTATATTCTGGGTATGTCTGGTATTGGGTGTATATTCCGGGTATATCTGGTATTGGGTGTATATTCCGGGTATGTCTGGTATTGGGTGTATATTCTGGGTATGTCTGGTATTGGGTGTATATTCCGGGTGTATATTCCGGGTATGTCTGGTATTGGGTGTATATTCTGGGTATGTCTGGTATTGGGTGTATATTCCGGGTGTATATTCCGGGTATGTCTGGTATTGGGTGTATATTCCGGGTATGTCTGGTATTGGGTGTGTATTCCGGGTATGTCTGGTATTGGGTGTATATTCCGGGTATGTCTCTGTATTGGATGTATATTCCGGGTGTATATTCCGGGTATGTCTGGTATTGGGTGTATATTCTGGGTATGTCTCTGTATTGGATGTATATTCCGGGTGTATATTCCGGGTATGTCTGGTATTGGGTGTATATTCTGGGTATGTCTGGTATTGGGTGTATATTCGGGGTATATCTGGTATTGGGTGTATATTCCGGGTGTATATTCCGGGTATATCTGGTATTGGGTGTATATTCCGGGTGTATATTCCGGGTATATCTGCTATTGGGTGTATATTCCGGGTGTATATTCCGGGTATGTCTGGTATTGGGTGTATATTCCGGGTATGTCTGGTATTGGGTGTATATTCCGGGTATGTCTCTGTATTGGATGTGTATTCCGGGTGTATATTCCGGGTATGTCTGGTATTGGGTGTATATTCCGGGTATGTCTGGTATTGGGTGTATATTCCGGGTATGTCTCTGTATTGGATGTATATTCCGGGTGTATATTCCGGGTATGTCTGGTATTGGGTGTATATTCCGGGTATATCTGCTATTGGGTGTATATTCCGGGTATATCTGGTATTGGGTGTATATTCGGGGTATATCTGGTATTGGGTGTATATTCGGGGTATATCTGGTATTGAGTGTATATTCGGGGTATATCTGGTATTGGGTGTATATTCGGGGTATATCTGGTATTGGGTGTATATTCTGGGTATATCTGGTATTGAGTGTATATTCCGGGTATATCTGGTATTAGGTGTATATTCCAGGTATATCTGGTATTGGGTGTATATTCGGGGTATATCTGGTATTGGGTGTATATTCGGGGTATATCTGGTATTGGGTGTATATTCTGGGTATATCTGGTATTGAGTGTATATTCCGGGTGTATATTCCGGGTATATCTGGTATTAGGTGTATATTCCAGGTATATCTGGTATTGGGTGTATATTCGGGGTATATCTGGTAATGGGTGTATATTCCGGGTATATCTGGTATGGGGTGTATATTCTGGGTATATCTGGTATTGGATGTATATTCCGGGTGTATATTCCGGGTATATCTGGTATTAGGTGTATATTCCAGGTATATCTGGTATTGGGTGTATATTCGGGGTATATCTGGTAATGGGTGTATATTCCGGGTATATCTGGTATGGGGTGTATATTCCGGGTATATCTGGTATTGGGTGTATATTCCGGGTATATCTGGTATTGGGTGTATATTCTGGGTATATCTGGTATTGGATGTATATTCCGGGTGTATATTCCGGGTATATCTGGTATTAGGTGTATATTCCAGGTATATCTGGTATTGGGTGTATATTCGGGGTATATCTGGTAATGGGTGTATATTCCGGGTATATCTGGTATGGGGTGTATATTCCGGGTATATCTGGTATTGGGTGTATATTCCGGGTATATCTGGTATTGGGTGTATATTCCGGGTGTATATTCCGGGTATATCTGGTATTGGGTGTATATTCCAGGTATATCTGGTATTGGGTGTATATTCCGGGTAGGTCTGGTATTGGGTGTATATTCCGGGTATATCTGGTATTGGGTGTATATTCCGGGTGTATATTCCGGGTATATCTGGTATTGGGTGTATATTCCGGGTATATCTGGTATTGGGTGTATATTCCGGGTGTATATTCCGGGTATATCTGGTATTGGGTGTATATTCCGGGTATATCTGGTATTGGGTGTATATTCCGGGTGTATATTCCGGGTATATCTGGTATTGGGTGTATATTCCGGGTGTATATTCCAGATATATCTGGTATTGGGTGTATATTCCGGGTATATCTGGTATTGGGTGTATATTCCGGGTGTATATTCCGGGTATATCTGGTATTGGGTGTATATTCCGGGTGTATATTCCGGGTATATCTGGTATTGGGTGTATATTCCGGGTGTATATTCCGGGTATATCCGGTATTGGGTGTATATTCCGGGTGTATATTCCGGGTATATCTGGTATTGGGTGTATATTCCGGGTGTATATTCCGGGTATATCTGGTATTGGGTGTATATTCCGGGTGTATATTCCGGGTATATCTGGTAATGGGTGTATATTCCGGGTGTATATTCCGGGTATATCTGGTATTGGGTGTATATTCCGGGTGTATATTCCGGGTATATCTGGTATTGGGTGTATATTCCGGGTATATCTGGTATTGGGTGTATATTCCGGGTATATCTGGTATTGGGTGTATATTCCGGGTATATCTGGTATTGGGTGTATATTCCGGGTATATCTGGTATTGGGTGTATATTCCGGGTATATCTGGTATTGGGTGTATATTCCGGGTGTATATTCCGGGTATATCTGGTATTGGGTGTATATTCCGGGTATGTCTGCTATTGGGTGTATATTCCGGGTGTATATTCCGGGTATATCTGCTATTGGGTGTATATTCCGGGTGTATATTCCGGGTATGTCTGGTATTGGGTGTATATTCTGGGTATGTCTGGTATTGGGTGTATATTCCGGGTGTATATTCCGGGTATATCTGGTATTGGGTGTATATTCCGGGTATGTCTGGTATTGGGTGTATATTCCGGGTATGTCTGGTATTGGGTGTATATTCCGGGTATGTCTCTGTATTGGATGTATATTCCGGGTGTATATTCCGGGTATGTCTGGTATTGGGTGTATATTCCGGGTATATCTGCTATTGGGTGTATATTCCGGGTGTATATTCTGGGTATGTCTGGTATTGGGTGTATATTCTGGGTATGTCTGGTATTGGGTGTATATTCTGGGTATGTCTGGTATTGGGTGTATATTCCGGGTATGTCTCTGTATTGGATGTATATTCCGGGTGTATATTCCGGGTATGTCTGGTATTGGGTGTATATTCCGGGTATATCTGCTATTGGGTGTATATTCCGGGTGTATATTCTGGGTATGTCTGGTATTGGGTGTATATTCTGGGTATGTCTGGTATTGGGTGTATATTCTGGGTATGTCTGGTATTGGGTGTATATTCCGGGTATGTCTGGTATTGGGTGTATATTCCGGGTATGTCTCTGTATTGGATGTATATTCCGGGTGTATATTCCGGGTATGTCTGGTATTGGGTGTATATTCCGGGTATATCTGCTATTGGGTGTATATTCCGGGTGTATATTCTGGGTATGTCTGGTATTGGGTGTATATTCCGGGTATGTCTGGTATTGGGTGTATATTCTGGGTATGTCTCTGTATTGGGTGTATATTCCGGGTGTATATTCCGGATATATCTGGTATTGGGTGTATATTCCGGGTATATCTGGTATTGGGTGTATATTCCGGGTATATCTGGTAATGGGTGTATATTCGGGGTATATCTGGTATTGGGTGTATATTCGGGGTATATCTGGTATTGGGTGTATATTCCGGGTATATCTGGTATTGGGTGTATATTCCGGGTATATCTGGTATTGGGTGTATATTCCGGGGAGGTCTGGTATTGGGTGTATATTCCGGGTATATCTGGTATTGGGTGTATATTCCGGGTGTATATTCCGGGTATATCTGGTATTGGGTGTATATTCCGGGTATATCTGGTATTGGGTGTATATTCCGGGTATATCTGGTATTGGGTGTATATTCCGGGTGTATATTCCGGGTATATCTGGTATTGGGTGTATATTCCGGGTATATCTGGTATTGGGTGTATATTCCGGGTATATCTGATATTGGGTGTATATTCCGGGTATATCTGGTATTGGGTGTATATTCCGGGTGTAAATTCCGGGTATATCTGGTATTGGGTGTATATTCCGGGTATGTCTGCTATTGGGTGTATATTCCGGGTGTATATTCCGGGTATATCTGCTATTGGGTGTATATTCCGGGTGTATATTCCGGGTATGTCTGGTATTGGGTGTATATTCTGGGTATGTCTGGTATTGGGTGTATATTCCGGGTGTATATTCCGGGTATGTCTGGTATTGGGTGTATATTCCGGGTATGTCTGGTATTGGGTGTATATTCCGGGTATGTCTGGTATTGGGTGTATATTCCGGGTATGTCTCTGTATTGGATGTATATTCCGGGTGTATATTCCGGGTATGTCTGGTATTGGGTGTATATTCCGGGTATATCTGCTATTGGGTGTATATTCCGGGTGTATATTCTGGGTATGTCTGGTATTGGGTGTATATTCCGGGTATGTCTGGTATTGGGTGTATATTCTGGTTATGTCTGGTATTGGGTGTATATTCCGGGCATGTCTCTGTATTGGATGTATATTCCGGGTGTATATTCCGGGTATGTCTGGTATTGGGTGTATATTCCAGGTATATCTGCTATTGGGTGTATATTCCGGGTGTATATTCGGGGTATATTTGGTATTGGGTGTATATTCTGGGTATGTCTGGTATTGGGTGTATATTCCGGGTATATCTGGTATTGGGTGTATATTCCGGGTATGTCTGGTATTGGGTGTATATTCTGGGTATGTCTGGTATTGGGTGTATATTCCGGGTGTATATTCCGGGTATGTCTGGTATTGGGTGTATATTCTGGGTATGTCTGGTATTGGGTGTATATTCCGGGTGTATATTCCGGGTATGTCTGGTATTGGGTGTATATTCCGGGTATGTCTGGTATTGGGTGTGTATTCCGGGTATGTCTGGTATTGGGTGTATATTCCGGGTATGTCTCTGTATTGGATGTATATTCCGGGTGTATATTCCGGGTATGTCTGGTATTGGGTGTATATTCTGGGTATGTCTCTGTATTGGATGTATATTCCGGGTGTATATTCCGGGTATGTCTGGTATTGGGTGTATATTCTGGGTATGTCTGGTATTGGGTGTATATTCGGGGTATATCTGGTATTGGGTGTATATTCCGGGTGTATATTCCGGGTATATCTGGTATTGGGTGTATATTCCGGGTGTATATTCCGGGTATATCTGCTATTGGGTGTATATTCCGGGTGTATATTCCGGGTATGTCTGGTATTGGGTGTATATTCCGGGTATGTCTGGTATTGGGTGTATATTCCGGGTATGTCTCTGTATTGGATGTGTATTCCGGGTGTATATTCCGGGTATGTCTGGTATTGGGTGTATATTCCGGGTATGTCTGGTATTGGGTGTATATTCCGGGTATGTCTCTGTATTGGATGTATATTCCGGGTGTATATTCCGGGTATGTCTGGTATTGGGTGTATATTCCGGGTATATCTGGTATTGGGTGTATATTCCGGGTGTATATTCCGGGTATATCTGGTATTGGGTGTATATTCCGGGTATATCTGGTATTGGGTGTATATTCCGGGTGTATATTCCGGGTATATCTGGTATTGGGTGTATATTCCGGGTGTATATTCCGGATATATCTGGTATTGGGTGTATATTCCGGGTATATCTGGTATTGGGTGTATATTCCGGGTGTATATTCCGGGTATATCTGGTATTGGGTGTATATTCCGGGTGTATATTCCGGGTATATCTGGTATTGGGTGTATATTCCGGGTGTATATTCCGGGTATATCTGGTATTGGGTGTATATTCCGGGTGTATATTCCGGGTATATCTGGTATTGGGTGTATATTCCGGGTGTATATTCCGGGTATATCTGGTATTGGGTGTATATTCCGGGTGTATATTCCGGGTATATCTGGTAATGGGTGTATATTCCGGGTGTATATTCCGGGTATATCTGGTATTGGGTGTATATTCCGGGTGTATATTCCGGGTATATCTGGTATTGGGTGTATATTCCGGGTATATCTGGTATTGGGTGTATATTCCGGGTATATCTGGTATTGGGTGTATATTCCGGGTATATCTGGTATTGGGTGTATATTCCGGGTATATCTGGTATTGGGTGTATATTCCGGGTGTATATTCCGGGTATATCTGGTATTGGGTGTATATTCCGGGTATGTCTGCTATTGGGTGTATATTCCGGGTGTATATTCCGGGTATATCTGCTATTGGGTGTATATTCCGGGTGTATATTCCGGGTATGTCTGGTATTGGGTGTATATTCTGGGTATGTCTGGTATTGGGTGTATATTCCGGGTGTATATTCCGGGTATATCTGGTATTGGGTGTATATTCCGGGTATGTCTGGTATTGGGTGTATATTCCGGGTATGTCTGGTATTGGGTGTATATTCCGGGTATGTCTCTGTATTGGATGTATATTCCGGGTGTATATTCCGGGTATGTCTGGTATTGGGTGTATATTCCGGGTATATCTGCTATTGGGTGTATATTCCGGGTGTATATTCTGGGTATGTCTGGTATTGGGTGTATATTCTGGGTATGTCTGGTATTGGGTGTATATTCTGGGTATGTCTGGTATTGGGTGTATATTCCGGGTATGTCTCTGTATTGGATGTATATTCCGGGTGTATATTCCGGGTATGTCTGGTATTGGGTGTATATTCCGGGTATATCTGCTATTGGGTGTATATTCCGGGTGTATATTCTGGGTATGTCTGGTATTGGGTGTATATTCTGGGTATGTCTGGTATTGGGTGTATATTCTGGGTATGTCTGGTATTGGGTGTATATTCCGGGTATGTCTGGTATTGGGTGTATATTCCGGGTATGTCTCTGTATTGGATGTATATTCCGGGTGTATATTCCGGGTATGTCTGGTATTGGGTGTATATTCCGGGTATATCTGCTATTGGGTGTATATTCCGGGTGTATATTCTGGGTATGTCTGGTATTGGGTGTATATTCCGGGTATGTCTGGTATTGGGTGTATATTCTGGGTATGTCTCTGTATTGGGTGTATATTCCGGGTGTATATTCCGGATATATCTGGTATTGGGTGTATATTCCGGGTATATCTGGTATTGGGTGTATATTCCGGGTATATCTGGTAATGGGTGTATATTCGGGGTATATCTGGTATTGGGTGTATATTCGGGGTATATCTGGTATTGGGTGTATATTCCGGGTATATCTGGTATTGGGTGTATATTCCGGGTATATCTGGTATTGGGTGTATATTCCGGGGAGGTCTGGTATTGGGTGTATATTCCGGGTATATCTGGTATTGGGTGTATATTCCGGGTGTATATTCCGGGTATATCTGGTATTGGGTGTATATTCCGGGTATATCTGGTATTGGGTGTATATTCCGGGTATATCTGGTATTGGGTGTATATTCCGGGTGTATATTCCGGGTATATCTGGTATTGGGTGTATATTCCGGGTATATCTGGTATTGGGTGTATATTCCGGGTATATCTGATATTGGGTGTATATTCCGGGTATATCTGGTATTGGGTGTATATTCCGGGTGTAAATTCCGGGTATATCTGGTATTGGGTGTATATTCCGGGTATGTCTGCTATTGGGTGTATATTCCGGGTGTATATTCCGGGTATATCTGCTATTGGGTGTATATTCCGGGTGTATATTCCGGGTATGTCTGGTATTGGGTGTATATTCTGGGTATGTCTGGTATTGGGTGTATATTCCGGGTGTATATTCCGGGTATGTCTGGTATTGGGTGTATATTCCGGGTATGTCTGGTATTGGGTGTATATTCCGGGTATGTCTGGTATTGGGTGTATATTCCGGGTATGTCTCTGTATTGGATGTATATTCCGGGTGTATATTCCGGGTATGTCTGGTATTGGGTGTATATTCCGGGTATATCTGCTATTGGGTGTATATTCCGGGTGTATATTCTGGGTATGTCTGGTATTGGGTGTATATTCCGGGTATGTCTGGTATTGGGTGTATATTCTGGTTATGTCTGGTATTGGGTGTATATTCCGGGCATGTCTCTGTATTGGATGTATATTCCGGGTGTATATTCCGGGTATGTCTGGTATTGGGTGTATATTCCGGGTATATCTGCTATTGGGTGTATATTCCGGGTGTATATTCGGGGTATATTTGGTATTGGGTGTATATTCTGGGTATGTCTGGTATTGGGTGTATATTCCGGGTATATCTGGTATTGGGTGTATATTCCGGGTATGTCTGGTATTGGGTGTATATTCTGGGTATGTCTGGTATTGGGTGTATATTCCGGGTGTATATTCCGGGTATGTCTGGTATTGGGTGTATATTCTGGGTATGTCTGGTATTGGGTGTATATTCCGGGTGTATATTCCGGGTATGTCTGGTATTGGGTGTATATTCCGGGTATGTCTGGTATTGGGTGTGTATTCCGGGTATGTCTGGTATTGGGTGTATATTCCGGGTATGTCTCTGTATTGGATGTATATTCCGGGTGTATATTCCGGGTATGTCTGGTATTGGGTGTATATTCTGGGTATGTCTCTGTATTGGATGTATATTCCGGGTGTATATTCCGGGTATGTCTGGTATTGGGTGTATATTCTGGGTATGTCTGGTATTGGGTGTATATTCGGGGTATATCTGGTATTGGGTGTATATTCCGGGTGTATATTCCGGGTATATCTGGTATTGGGTGTATATTCCGGGTGTATATTCCGGGTATATCTGCTATTGGGTGTATATTCCGGGTGTATATTCCGGGTATGTCTGGTATTGGGTGTATATTCCGGGTATGTCTGGTATTGGGTGTATATTCCGGGTATGTCTCTGTATTGGATGTGTATTCCGGGTGTATATTCCGGGTATGTCTGGTATTGGGTGTATATTCCGGGTATGTCTGGTATTGGGTGTATATTCCGGGTATGTCTCTGTATTGGATGTATATTCCGGGTGTATATTCCGGGTATGTCTGGTATTGGGTGTATATTCCGGGTATATCTGCTATTGGGTGTATATTCCGGGTATATCTGGTATTGGGTGTATATTCGGGGTATATCTGGTATTGGGTGTATATTCGGGGTATATCTGGTATTGAGTGTATATTCGGGGTATATCTGGTATTGGGTGTATATTCGGGGTATATCTGGTATTGGGTGTATATTCTGGGTATATCTGGTATTGAGTGTATATTCCGGGTATATCTGGTATTAGGTGTATATTCCAGGTATATCTGGTATTGGGTGTATATTCGGGGTATATCTGGTATTGGGTGTATATTCGGGGTATATCTGGTATTGGGTGTATATTCTGGGTATATCTGGTATTGAGTGTATATTCCGGGTGTATATTCCGGGTATATCTGGTATTAGGTGTATATTCCAGGTATATCTGGTATTGGGTGTATATTCGGGGTATATCTGGTAATGGGTGTATATTCCGGGTATATCTGGTATGGGGTGTATATTCTGGGTATATCTGGTATTGGATGTATATTCCGGGTGTATATTCCGGGTATATCTGGTATTAGGTGTATATTCCAGGTATATCTGGTATTGGGTGTATATTCGGGGTATATCTGGTAATGGGTGTATATTCCGGGTATATCTGGTATGGGGTGTATATTCCGGGTATATCTGGTATTGGGTGTATATTCCGGGTATATCTGGTATTGGGTGTATATTCTGGGTATATCTGGTATTGGATGTATATTCCGGGTGTATATTCCGGGTATATCTGGTATTAGGTGTATATTCCAGGTATATCTGGTATTGGGTGTATATTCGGGGTATATCTGGTAATGGGTGTATATTCCGGGTATATCTGGTATGGGGTGTATATTCCGGGTATATCTGGTATTGGGTGTATATTCCGGGTATATCTGGTATTGGGTGTATATTCCGGGTGTATATTCCGGGTATATCTGGTATTGGGTGTATATTCCAGGTATATCTGGTATTGGGTGTATATTCCGGGTAGGTCTGGTATTGGGTGTATATTCCGGGTATATCTGGTATTGGGTGTATATTCCGGGTGTATATTCCGGGTATATCTGGTATTGGGTGTATATTCCGGGTATATCTGGTATTGGGTGTATATTCCGGGTGTATATTCCGGGTATATCTGGTATTGGGTGTATATTCCGGGTATATCTGGTATTGGGTGTATATTCCGGGTGTATATTCCGGGTATATCTGGTATTGGGTGTATATTCCGGGTGTATATTCCAGATATATCTGGTATTGGGTGTATATTCCGGGTATATCTGGTATTGGGTGTATATTCCGGGTGTATATTCCGGGTATATCTGGTATTGGGTGTATATTCCGGGTGTATATTCCGGGTATATCTGGTATTGGGTGTATATTCCGGGTGTATATTCCGGGTATATCCGGTATTGGGTGTATATTCCGGGTGTATATTCCGGGTATATCTGGTATTGGGTGTATATTCCGGGTGTATATTCCGGGTATATCTGGTATTGGGTGTATATTCCGGGTGTATATTCCGGGTATATCTGGTAATGGGTGTATATTCCGGGTGTATATTCCGGGTATATCTGGTATTGGGTGTATATTCCGGGTGTATATTCCGGGTATATCTGGTATTGGGTGTATATTCCGGGTATATCTGGTATTGGGTGTATATTCCGGGTATATCTGGTATTGGGTGTATATTCCGGGTATATCTGGTATTGGGTGTATATTCCGGGTATATCTGGTATTGGGTGTATATTCCGGGTATATCTGGTATTGGGTGTATATTCCGGGTGTATATTCCGGGTATATCTGGTATTGGGTGTATATTCCGGGTATGTCTGCTATTGGGTGTATATTCCGGGTGTATATTCCGGGTATATCTGCTATTGGGTGTATATTCCGGGTGTATATTCCGGGTATGTCTGGTATTGGGTGTATATTCTGGGTATGTCTGGTATTGGGTGTATATTCCGGGTGTATATTCCGGGTATATCTGGTATTGGGTGTATATTCCGGGTATGTCTGGTATTGGGTGTATATTCCGGGTATGTCTGGTATTGGGTGTATATTCCGGGTATGTCTCTGTATTGGATGTATATTCCGGGTGTATATTCCGGGTATGTCTGGTATTGGGTGTATATTCCGGGTATATCTGCTATTGGGTGTATATTCCGGGTGTATATTCTGGGTATGTCTGGTATTGGGTGTATATTCTGGGTATGTCTGGTATTGGGTGTATATTCTGGGTATGTCTGGTATTGGGTGTATATTCCGGGTATGTCTCTGTATTGGATGTATATTCCGGGTGTATATTCCGGGTATGTCTGGTATTGGGTGTATATTCCGGGTATATCTGCTATTGGGTGTATATTCCGGGTGTATATTCTGGGTATGTCTGGTATTGGGTGTATATTCTGGGTATGTCTGGTATTGGGTGTATATTCTGGGTATGTCTGGTATTGGGTGTATATTCCGGGTATGTCTGGTATTGGGTGTATATTCCGGGTATGTCTCTGTATTGGATGTATATTCCGGGTGTATATTCCGGGTATGTCTGGTATTGGGTGTATATTCCGGGTATATCTGCTATTGGGTGTATATTCCGGGTGTATATTCTGGGTATGTCTGGTATTGGGTGTATATTCCGGGTATGTCTGGTATTGGGTGTATATTCTGGGTATGTCTCTGTATTGGGTGTATATTCCGGGTGTATATTCCGGATATATCTGGTATTGGGTGTATATTCCGGGTATATCTGGTATTGGGTGTATATTCCGGGTATATCTGGTAATGGGTGTATATTCGGGGTATATCTGGTATTGGGTGTATATTCGGGGTATATCTGGTATTGGGTGTATATTCCGGGTATATCTGGTATTGGGTGTATATTCCGGGTATATCTGGTATTGGGTGTATATTCCGGGGAGGTCTGGTATTGGGTGTATATTCCGGGTATATCTGGTATTGGGTGTATATTCCGGGTGTATATTCCGGGTATATCTGGTATTGGGTGTATATTCCGGGTATATCTGGTATTGGGTGTATATTCCGGGTATATCTGGTATTGGGTGTATATTCCGGGTGTATATTCCGGGTATATCTGGTATTGGGTGTATATTCCGGGTATATCTGGTATTGGGTGTATATTCCGGGTATATCTGATATTGGGTGTATATTCCGGGTATATCTGGTATTGGGTGTATATTCCGGGTGTAAATTCCGGGTATATCTGGTATTGGGTGTATATTCCGGGTATGTCTGCTATTGGGTGTATATTCCGGGTGTATATTCCGGGTATATCTGCTATTGGGTGTATATTCCGGGTGTATATTCCGGGTATGTCTGGTATTGGGTGTATATTCTGGGTATGTCTGGTATTGGGTGTATATTCCGGGTGTATATTCCGGGTATGTCTGGTATTGGGTGTATATTCCGGGTATGTCTGGTATTGGGTGTATATTCCGGGTATGTCTGGTATTGGGTGTATATTCCGGGTATGTCTCTGTATTGGATGTATATTCCGGGTGTATATTCCGGGTATGTCTGGTATTGGGTGTATATTCCGGGTATATCTGCTATTGGGTGTATATTCCGGGTGTATATTCTGGGTATGTCTGGTATTGGGTGTATATTCCGGGTATGTCTGGTATTGGGTGTATATTCTGGTTATGTCTGGTATTGGGTGTATATTCCGGGCATGTCTCTGTATTGGATGTATATTCCGGGTGTATATTCCGGGTATGTCTGGTATTGGGTGTATATTCCAGGTATATCTGCTATTGGGTGTATATTCCGGGTGTATATTCGGGGTATATTTGGTATTGGGTGTATATTCTGGGTATGTCTGGTATTGGGTGTATATTCCGGGTATATCTGGTATTGGGTGTATATTCCGGGTATGTCTGGTATTGGGTGTATATTCTGGGTATGTCTGGTATTGGGTGTATATTCCGGGTGTATATTCCGGGTATGTCTGGTATTGGGTGTATATTCTGGGTATGTCTGGTATTGGGTGTATATTCCGGGTGTATATTCCGGGTATGTCTGGTATTGGGTGTATATTCCGGGTATGTCTGGTATTGGGTGTGTATTCCGGGTATGTCTGGTATTGGGTGTATATTCCGGGTATGTCTCTGTATTGGATGTATATTCCGGGTGTATATTCCGGGTATGTCTGGTATTGGGTGTATATTCTGGGTATGTCTCTGTATTGGATGTATATTCCGGGTGTATATTCCGGGTATGTCTGGTATTGGGTGTATATTCTGGGTATGTCTGGTATTGGGTGTATATTCGGGGTATATCTGGTATTGGGTGTATATTCCGGGTGTATATTCCGGGTATATCTGGTATTGGGTGTATATTCCGGGTGTATATTCCGGGTATATCTGCTATTGGGTGTATATTCCGGGTGTATATTCCGGGTATGTCTGGTATTGGGTGTATATTCCGGGTATGTCTGGTATTGGGTGTATATTCCGGGTATGTCTCTGTATTGGATGTGTATTCCGGGTGTATATTCCGGGTATGTCTGGTATTGGGTGTATATTCCGGGTATGTCTGGTATTGGGTGTATATTCCGGGTATGTCTCTGTATTGGATGTATATTCCGGGTGTATATTCCGGGTATGTCTGGTATTGGGTGTATATTCCGGGTATATCTGCTATTGGGTGTATATTCCGGGTATATCTGGTATTGGGTGTATATTCGGGGTATATCTGGTATTGGGTGTATATTCGGGGTATATATGGTATTGGGTGTATATTCGGGGTATATCTGGTGTGGGGTGTATACTCCGGGTATGTCTGGTATTGGGTGTATATTCTGGGTATGTCTGGTATTGGGTGTATATTCCGGGTGTATATTCCGGGTATGTCTGGTATTGGGTGTATATTCTGGGTATGTCTGGTATTGGGTGTATATTCCGGGTGTATATTCCGGGTATGTCTGGTATTGGGTGTATATTCCGGGTATGTCTGGTATTGGGTGTGTATTCCGGGTATGTCTGGTATTGGGTGTATATTCCGGGTATGTCTCTGTATTGGATGTATATTCCGGGTGTATATTCCGGGTATGTCTGGTATTGGGTGTATATTCTGGGTATGTCTCTGTATTGGATGTATATTCCGGGTGTATATTCCGGGTATGTCTGGTATTGGGTGTATATTCTGGGTATGTCTGGTATTGGGTGTATATTCGGGGTATATCTGGTATTCGGTGTATATTCCGGGTGTATATTCCGGGTATATCTGGTATTGGGTGTATATTCCGGGTGTATATTCCGGGTATATCTGCTATTGGGTGTATATTCCGGGTGTATATTCCGGGTATGTCTGGTATTGGGTGTATATTCCGGGTATGTCTGGTATTGGGTGTATATTCCGGGTATGTCTCTGTATTGGATGTGTATTCCGGGTGTATATTCCGGGTATGTCTGGTATTGGGTGTATATTCCGGGTATGTCTGGTATTGGGTGTATATTCCGGGTATGTCTCTGTATTGGATGTATATTCCGGGTGTATATTCCGGGTATGTCTGGTATTGGGTGTATATTCCGGGTATATCTGCTATTGGGTGTATATTCCGGGTATATCTGGTATTGGGTGTATATTCGGGGTATATCTGGTATTGGGTGTATATTCG
This sequence comes from Aquarana catesbeiana, assembly GCA_037953035.1. NCBI lineage: Eukaryota > Metazoa > Chordata > Amphibia > Anura > Ranidae > Aquarana > Aquarana catesbeiana. The sequence goes on along the minus strand of JBBHAA010003625.1, from coordinate 43,635 downwards.
GGGTATATCTGGTATTGGGTGTATATTCGGGGTATATCTGGTGTGGGGTGTATACTCCGGGTATATCTGGTATTGGGTGTATATTCCGGGTATATCTGGTATTGGGTGTATATTCGGGGTATATCTGGTAATGGGTGTATATTCGGGGTATATCTGGTATGGGGTGTATATTCGGGGTATATCTGGTATGGGGTGTATACTCCGGGTATATCTGGTATTGGGTGTATATTCCGGGTATATCTGGTATTGGGTGTATATTCGGGGTATATCTGGTAATGGGTGTATATTCGGGGTATATCTGGTATGGGGTGTATATTCGGGGTATATCTGGTATTGGGTGTATATTCCAGGTATGTCTATTATTGGGTGTATATTCGGGGTATATCTGGTATTGGGTGTATATTCTGGGTATATCTGGTATGGGGTGTATATTCCGGGTATATCTGGTATTGGGTGTATATTCCGGGTATATCTGGTATTGGGTGTATATTCGGGGTATATCTGGTATGGGGTGTATATTCCGGGTATATCTGGTATTGGGTGTATATTCCGGGTATATCTGGTATTGGGTGTATATTTGGGGTGTATATTCCAGGTATATCTGGTATTGGGTGTATATTCCGGGTATATCTGGTATTGGGTGTATATTCCGGGTATATCTGGTATTGGGTGTATATTCTGGGTATATCTGGTATTGAGTGTATATTCCGGGTATATCTGGTATTAGGTGTATATTCCAGGTATATCTGGTATTGGGTGTATATTCGGGGTATATCTGGTAATGGGTGTATATTCCGGGTATATCTGGTATGGGGTGTATATTCCGGGTATATCTGGTATTGGGTGTATATTCCGGGTATATCTGGTATTGGGTGTATATTCCGGGTGTATATTCCGGGTATATCTGGTATTGGGTGTATATTCCAGGTATATCTGGTATTGGGTGTATATTCCGGGTAGGTCTGGTATTGGGTGTATATTCCGGGTATATCTGGTATTGGGTGTATATTCCGGGTGTATATTCCGGGTATATCTGGTATTGGGTGTATATTCCGGGTATATCTGGTATTGGGTGTATATTCCGGGTGTATATTCCGGGTATATCTGGTATTGGGTGTATATTCCGGGTATATCTGGTATTGGGTGTATATTCCGGGTGTATATTCCGGGTATATCTGGTATTGGGTGTATATTCCGGGTGTATATTCCGGATATATCTGGTATTGGGTGTATATTCCGGGTATATCTGGTATTGGGTGTATATTCCGGGTGTATATTCCGGGTATATCTGGTATTGGGTGTATATTCCGGGTGTATATTCCGGGTATATCTGGTATTGGGTGTATATTCCGGGTGTATATTCCGGGTATATCTGGTATTGGGTGTATATTCCGGGTGTATATTCCGGGTATATCTGGTATTGGGTGTATATTCCGGGTGTATATTCCGGGTATATCTGGTATTGGGTGTATATTCCGGGTGTATATTCCGGGTATATCTGGTAATGGGTGTATATTCCGGGTGTATATTCCGGGTATATCTGGTATTGGGTGTATATTCCGGGTGTATATTCCGGGTATATCTGGTATTGGGTGTATATTCCGGGTATATCTGGTATTGGGTGTATATTCCGGGTATATCTGGTATTGGGTGTATATTCCGGGTATATCTGGTATTGGGTGTATATTCCGGGTATATCTGGTATTGGGTGTATATTCCGGGTATATCTGGTATTGGGTGTATATTCCGGGTGTATATTCCGGGTATATCTGGTATTGGGTGTATATTCCGGGTATGTCTGCTATTGGGTGTATATTCCGGGTGTATATTCCGGGTATATCTGCTATTGGGTGTATATTCCGGGTGTATATTCCGGGTATGTCTGGTATTGGGTGTATATTCTGGGTATGTCTGGTATTGGGTGTATATTCCGGGTGTATATTCCGGGTATATCTGGTATTGGGTGTATATTCCGGGTATGTCTGGTATTGGGTGTATATTCCGGGTATGTCTGGTATTGGGTGTATATTCCGGGTATGTCTCTGTATTGGATGTATATTCCGGGTGTATATTCCGGGTATGTCTGGTATTGGGTGTATATTCCGGGTATATCTGCTATTGGGTGTATATTCCGGGTGTATATTCTGGGTATGTCTGGTATTGGGTGTATATTCTGGGTATGTCTGGTATTGGGTGTATATTCTGGGTATGTCTGGTATTGGGTGTATATTCCGGGTATGTCTCTGTATTGGATGTATATTCCGGGTGTATATTCCGGGTATGTCTGGTATTGGGTGTATATTCCGGGTATATCTGCTATTGGGTGTATATTCCGGGTGTATATTCTGGGTATGTCTGGTATTGGGTGTATATTCTGGGTATGTCTGGTATTGGGTGTATATTCTGGGTATGTCTGGTATTGGGTGTATATTCCGGGTATGTCTGGTATTGGGTGTATATTCCGGGTATGTCTCTGTATTGGATGTATATTCCGGGTGTATATTCCGGGTATGTCTGGTATTGGGTGTATATTCCGGGTATATCTGCTATTGGGTGTATATTCCGGGTGTATATTCTGGGTATGTCTGGTATTGGGTGTATATTCCGGGTATGTCTGGTATTGGGTGTATATTCTGGTTATGTCTGGTATTGGGTGTATATTCCGGGTGTATATTCCGGGTATGTCTGGTATTGGGTGTATATTCCGGGTATATCTGCTATTGGGTGTATATTCCGGGTGTATATTCGGGGTATATTTGGTATTGGGTGTATATTCTGGGTATGTCTGGTATTGGGTGTATATTCCGGGTATATCTGGTATTGGGTGTATATTCCGGGTATGTCTGGTATTGGGTGTATATTCTGGGTATGTCTGGTATTGGGTGTATATTCCGGGTGTATATTCCGGGTATGTCTGGTATTGGGTGTATATTCTGGGTATGTCTGGTATTGGGTGTATATTCCGGGTGTATATTCCGGGTATGTCTGGTATTGGGTGTATATTCCGGGTATGTCTGGTATTGGGTGTGTATTCCGGGTATGTCTGGTATTGGGTGTATATTCCGGGTATGTCTCTGTATTGGATGTATATTCCGGGTGTATATTCCGGGTATGTCTGGTATTGGGTGTATATTCTGGGTATGTCTCTGTATTGGATGTATATTCCGGGTGTATATTCCGGGTATGTCTGGTATTGGGTGTATATTCTGGGTATGTCTGGTATTGGGTGTATATTCGGGGTATATCTGGTATTGGGTGTATATTCCGGGTGTATATTCCGGGTATATCTGGTATTGGGTGTATATTCCGGGTGTATATTCCGGGTATATCTGCTATTGGGTGTATATTCCGGGTGTATATTCCGGGTATGTCTGGTATTGGGTGTATATTCCGGGTATGTCTGGTATTGGGTGTATATTCCGGGTATGTCTCTGTATTGGATGTGTATTCCGGGTGTATATTCCGGGTATGTCTGGTATTGGGTGTATATTCCGGGTATGTCTGGTATTGGGTGTATATTCCGGGTATGTCTCTGTATTGGATGTATATTCCGGGTGTATATTCCGGGTATGTCTGGTATTGGGTGTATATTCCGGGTATATCTGCTATTGGGTGTATATTCCGGGTATATCTTGTATGGGGTGTATATTCCGGGTATATCTTGTATGGGGTGTATATTCCGGGTATATCTGGTAATGGGTGTATATTCCGGGTATATCTGGTATTGGGTGTATATTCCGGGTATATCTGGTATTGGGTGTATATTCCGGGTATATCTTGTATGGGGTGTATATTCCGGGTATATCTGGTATTGGGTGTATATTCCGGGTATATCTGGTATTGGGTGTATATTCCGGGTATATCTTGTATGGGGTGTATATTCCGAGTATATCTGGTATGGGGTGTATATTCCGGGTATATCTGGTATGGGGTGTATATTCCGGGTATATCTGGTATGGGGTGTATATTCCGGGTATATCTGGTATTGGATGTATATCCCGGGTATATCTGGTATTGGGTGTATATTCCGGGTATATCTTGTATTGGGTGTATATTCCGGGTATATCTGGTAATGGGTGTATATTCCGGGTATATCTGGTATTGGGTGTATATTCCGGGTATATCTGGTATTGGGTGTATATTCCGGGTATATCTTGTATGGGGGGTATATTCCGGGTATATCTGGTATGGGGTGTATATTCCGGGTATATCTGGTATTGGGTGTATATTCGGGGTATATCTGGTATGGGGTGTATATTCCGGGTATGTCTGGTATTGGGTGTATATTCCGGGTATATCTGGTATTGGGTGTATATTCCGGGTATATCTGGTATTGGGTGTATATTCCGGGTATATGTGGTATTGGGTGTATATTCCAGGTATATCTGGTATTGGGTGTATATTCCGGGTGTATATTCGGGGTATATCTGGTATTGGGTGTATATTCTGGGTATATCTGGTATGGGGTGTATATTCCGGGTATATCTGGTATTGGGTGTATATTCCGGGTATATCTGGTATTGGGTGTATATTCGGGGTATATCTGGTATGGGGTGTATATTCCGGGTATATCTGGTATTGGGTGTATATTCCGGGTATATCTGGTATTGGGTGTATATTTGGGGTGTATATTCCAGGTATATCTGGTATTGGGTGTATATTCCGGGTATATCTGGTATTGGGTGTATATTCTGGGTATATCTGGTATTGAGTGTATATTCCGGGTATATCTGGTATTAGGTGTATATTCCAGGTATATCTGGTATTGGGTGTATATTCTGGGTGTATATTCCGGGTATATCTGGTATTGGGTGTATATTCCGGGTATATCTGGTATTGGGTGTATAATCCGGGTATATCTGGTATTGGGTGTATATTCCGGGTATATCTGGTATTGGGTGTATATTCCGGGTATATCTGGTATTGGGTATATATTCCGGGTATATCTGGTATTGGGTGTATATTTGGGGTATATCTGGTATTGGGTGTATATTCTGGGTATATCTGGTATTGGGTGTATATTCCGGGTATATCTGGTATTGGGTGTATATTCCGGGTATATCTGGTACTGGGTGTATATTCCGGGTATATCTGGTATTGGGTGTATATTCCGGGTATATCTGGTATTGGGTGTATATTCGGGGTATATCTGGTATTGGGTGTATATTCTGGGTATATCTGGTATGGGGTGTATATTTGGGGTATATCTGGTATTGGGTGTATATTCTGGGTATATCTGGTATTGGGTGTATATTCCGGGTATATCTGGTATTGGGTGTATATTCCGGGTATATCTGGTACTGGGTGTATATTCCGGGTATATCTGGTATTGGGTGTATATTCCGGGTATATCTGGTATGGGGTGTATATTCGGGGTATATCTGGTATGGGGTGTATACTCCGGGTATATCTGGTATTGGGTGTATATTCCGGGTATATCTGGTATTGGGTGTATATTCGGGGTATATCTGGTAATGGGTGTATATTCGGGGTATATCTGGTATGGGGTGTATATTCGGGGTATATCTGGTATTGGGTGTATATTCCAGGTATGTCTATTATTGGGTGTATATTCGGGGTATATCTGGTATTGGGTGTATATTCTGGGTATATCTGGTATGGGGTGTATATTCCGGGTATATCTGGTATTGGGTGTATATTCCGGGTATATCTGGTATTGGGTGTATATTCGGGGTATATCTGGTATGGGGTGTATATTCCAGGTATATCTGGTATTGGGTGTATATTCCGGGTATATCTGGTATTGGGTGTATATTTGGGGTGTATATTCCAGGTATATCTGGTATTGGGTGTATATTCCGGGTATATCTGGTATTGGGTGTATATTCCGGGTATATCTGGTATTGGGTGTATATTCTGGGTATATCTGGTATTGAGTGTATATTCCGGGTATATCTGGTATTAGGTGTATATTCCAGGTATATCTGGTATTGGGTGTATATTCGGGGTATATCTGGTAATGGGTGTATATTCCGGGTATATCTGGTATGGGGTGTATATTCCGGGTATATCTGGTATTGGGTGTATATTCCGGGTATATCTGGTATTGGGTGTATATTCCGGGTGTATATTCCGGGTATATCTGGTATTGGGTGTATATTCCAGGTATATCTGGTATTGGGTGTATATTCCGGGTAGGTCTGGTATTGGGTGTATATTCCGGGTATATCTGGTATTGGGTGTATATTCCGGGTGTATATTCCGGGTATATCTGGTATTGGGTGTATATTCCGGGTATATCTGGTATTGGGTGTATATTCCGGGTGTATATTCCGGGTATATCTGGTATGGGGTGTATATTCCGGGTATATCTGGTATTGGGTGTATATTCCGGGTGTATATTCCGGGTATATCTGGTATTGGGTGTATATTCCGGGTGTATATTCCGGATATATCTGGTATTGGGTGTATATTCCGGGTATATCTGGTATTGGGTGTATATTCCGGGTGTATATTCCGGGTATATCTGGTATTGGGTGTATATTCCGGGTGTATATTCCGGGTATATCTGGTATTGGGTGTATATTCCGGGTGTATATTCCGGGTATATCTGGTATTGGGTGTATATTCCGGGTGTATATTCCGGGTATATCTGGTATTGGGTGTATATTCCGGGTGTATATTCCGGGTATATCTGGTATTGGGTGTATATTCCGGGTGTATATTCCGGGTATATCTGGTAATGGGTGTATATTCCGGGTGTATATTCCAGGTATATCTGGTATTGGGTGTATATTCCGGGTGTATATTCCGGGTATATCTGGTATTGGGTGTATATTCCGGGTATATCTGGTATTGGGTGTATATTCCGGGTATATCTGGTATTGGGTGTATATTCCGGGTATATCTGGTATTGGGTGTATATTCCGGGTATATCTGGTATTGGGTGTATATTCCGGGTATATCTGGTATTGGGTGTATATTCCGGGTGTATATTCCGGGTATATCTGGTATTGGGTGTATATTCCGGGTATGTCTGCTATTGGGTGTATATTCCGGGTGTATATTCCGGGTATATCTGCTATTGGGTGTATATTCCGGGTGTATATTCCGGGTATGTCTGGTATTGGGTGTATATTCTGGGTATGTCTGGTATTGGGTGTATATTCCGGGTGTATATTCCGGGTATATCTGGTATTGGGTGTATATTCCGGGTATGTCTGGTATTGGGTGTATATTCCGGGTATATCTGCTATTGGGTGTATATTCCGGGTGTATATTCTGGGTATGTCTGGTATTGGGTGTATATTCTGGGTATGTCTGGTATTGGGTGTATATTCTGGGTATGTCTGGTATTGGGTGTATATTCCGGGTATGTCTCTGTATTGGATGTATATTCCGGGTGTATATTCCGGGTATGTCTGGTATTGGGTGTATATTCCGGGTATATCTGCTATTGGGTGTATATTCCGGGTGTATATTCTGGGTATGTCTGGTATTGGGTGTATATTCTGGGTATGTCTGGTATTGGGTGTATATTCTGGGTATGTCTGGTATTGGGTGTATATTCCGGGTATGTCTGGTATTGGGTGTATATTCCGGGTATGTCTCTGTATTGGATGTATATTCCGGGTGTATATTCCGGGTATGTCTGGTATTGGGTGTATATTCCGGGTATATCTGCTATTGGGTGTATATTCCGGGTGTATATTCTGGGTATGTCTGGTATTGGGTGTATATTCCGGGGAGGTCTGGTATTGGGTGTATATTCCGGGTATATCTGGTATTGGGTGTATATTCCGGGTGTATATTCCGGGTATATCTGGTATTGGGTGTATATTCCGGGTATATCTGGTATTGGGTGTATATTCCGGGTATATCTGGTATTGGGTGTATATTCCGGGTGTATATTCCGGGTATATCTGGTATTGGGTGTATATTCCGGGTATATCTGGTATTGGGTGTATATTCCGGGTATATCTGATATTGGGTGTATATTCCGGGTATATCTGGTATTGGGTGTATATTCCGGGTGTATATTCCGGGTATATCTGGTATTGGGTGTATATTCCGGGTATGTCTGCTATTGGGTGTATATTCCGGGTGTATATTCCGGGTATATCTGCTATTGGGTGTATATTCCGGGTGTATATTCCGGGTATGTCTGGTATTGGGTGTATATTCTGGGTATGTCTGGTATTGGGTGTATATTCCGGGTGTATATTCCGGGTATGTCTGGTATTGGGTGTATATTCCGGGTATGTCTGGTATTGGGTGTATATTCCGGGTATGTCTGGTATTGGGTGTATATTCCGGGTATGTCTCTGTATTGGATGTATATTCCGGGTGTATATTCCGGGTATGTCTGGTATTGGGTGTATATTCCGGGTATATCTGCTATTGGGTGTATATTCCGGGTGTATATTCTGGGTATGTCTGGTATTGGGTGTATATTCCGGGTATGTCTGGTATTGGGTGTATATTCCGGGTATGTCTGGTATTGGGTGTATATTCCGGGTATGTCTCTGTATTGGATGTATATTCCGGGTGTATATTCCGGGTATGTCTGGTATTGGGTGTATATTCCGGGTATATCTGCTATTGGGTGTATATTCCGGGTGTATATTCGGGGTATATTTGGTATTGGGTGTATATTCTGGGTATGTCTGGTATTGGGTGTATATTCCGGGTATATCTGGTATTGGGTGTATATTCCGGGTATGTCTGGTATTGGGTGTATATTCTGGGTATGTCTGGTATTGGGTGTATATTCCGGGTGTATATTCCGGGTATGTCTGGTATTGGGTGTATATTCTGGGTATGTCTGGTATTGGGTGTATATTCCGGGTGTATATTCCGGGTATGTCTGGTATTGGGTGTATATTCCGGGTATGTCTGGTATTGGGTGTGTATTCCGGGTATGTCTGGTATTGGGTGTATATTCCGGGTATGTCTCTGTATTGGATGTATATTCCGGGTGTATATTCCGGGTATGTCTGGTATTGGGTGTATATTCTGGGTATGTCTCTGTATTGGATGTATATTCCGGGTGTATATTCCGGGTATGTCTGGTATTGGGTGTATATTCTGGGTATGTCTGGTATTGGGTGTATATTCGGGGTATATCTGGTATTGGGTGTATATTCCGGGTGTATATTCCGGGTATATCTGGTATTGGGTGTATATTCCGGGTGTATATTCCGGGTATATCTGCTATTGGGTGTATATTCCGGGTGTATATTCCGGGTATGTCTGGTATTGGGTGTATATTCCGGGTATGTCTGGTATTGGGTGTATATTCCGGGTATGTCTCTGTATTGGATGTGTATTCCGGGTGTATATTCCGGGTATGTCTGGTATTGGGTGTATATTCCGGGTATGTCTGGTATTGGGTGTATATTCCGGGTGTATATTCCGGGTATATCTGGTAATGGGTGTATATTCCGGGTGTATATTCCGGGTATATCTGGTATTGGGTGTATATTCCGGGTGTATATTCCGGGTATATCTGGTATTGGGTGTATATTCCGGGTATATCTGGTATTGGGTGTATATTCCGGGTATATCTGGTATTGGGTGTATATTCCGGGTATATCTGGTATTGGGTGTATATTCCGGGTATATCTGGTATTGGGTGTATATTCCGGGTATATCTGGTATTGGGTGTATATTCCGGGTGTATATTCCGGGTATATCTGGTATTGGGTGTATATTCCGGGTATGTCTGCTATTGGGTGTATATTCCGGGTGTATATTCCGGGTATATCTGCTATTGGGTGTATATTCCGGGTGTATATTCCGGGTATGTCTGGTATTGGGTGTATATTCTGGGTATGTCTGGTATTGGGTGTATATTCGGGGTGTATATTCCGGGTATATCTGGTATTGGGTGTATATTCCGGGTATGTCTGGTATTGGGTGTATATTCCGGGTATATCTGCTATTGGGTGTATATTCCGGGTGTATATTCTGGGTATGTCTGGTATTGGGTGTATATTCTGGGTATGTCTGGTATTGGGTGTATATTCTGGGTATGTCTGGTATTGGGTGTATATTCCGGGTATGTCTCTGTATTGGATGTATATTCCGGGTGTATATTCCGGGTATGTCTGGTATTGGGTGTATATTCCGGGTATATCTGCTATTGGGTGTATATTCCGGGTGTATATTCTGGGTATGTCTGGTATTGGGTGTATATTCTGGGTATGTCTGGTATTGGGTGTATATTCTGGGTATGTCTGGTATTGGGTGTATATTCCGGGTATGTCTGGTATTGGGTGTATATTCCGGGTATGTCTCTGTATTGGATGTATATTCCGGGTGTATATTCCGGGTATGTCTGGTATTGGGTGTATATTCCGGGTATATCTGCTATTGGGTGTATATTCCGGGTGTATATTCTGGGTATGTCTGGTATTGGGTGTATATTCCGGGGAGGTCTGGTATTGGGTGTATATTCCGGGTATATCTGGTATTGGGTGTATATTCCGGGTGTATATTCCGGGTATATCTGGTATTGGGTGTATATTCCGGGTATATCTGGTATTGGGTGTATATTCCGGGTATATCTGGTATTGGGTGTATATTCCGGGTGTATATTCCGGGTATATCTGGTATTGGGTGTATATTCCGGGTATATCTGGTATTGGGTGTATATTCCGGGTATATCTGATATTGGGTGTATATTCCGGGTATATCTGGTATTGGGTGTATATTCCGGGTGTATATTCCGGGTATATCTGGTATTGGGTGTATATTCCGGGTATGTCTGCTATTGGGTGTATATTCCGGGTGTATATTCCGGGTATATCTGCTATTGGGTGTATATTCCGGGTGTATATTCCGGGTATGTCTGGTATTGGGTGTATATTCTGGGTATGTCTGGTATTGGGTGTATATTCCGGGTGTATATTCCGGGTATGTCTGGTATTGGGTGTATATTCCGGGTATGTCTGGTATTGGGTGTATATTCCGGGTATGTCTGGTATTGGGTGTATATTCCAGGTATATCTGCTATTGGGTGTATATTCCGGGTGTATATTCGGGGTATATTTGGTATTGGGTGTATATTCTGGGTATGTCTGGTATTGGGTGTATATTCCGGGTATATCTGGTATTGGGTGTATATTCCGGGTATGTCTGGTATTGGGTGTATATTCTGGGTATGTCTGGTATTGGGTGTATATTCCGGGTGTATATTCCGGGTATGTCTGGTATTGGGTGTATATTCTGGGTATGTCTGGTATTGGGTGTATATTCCGGGTGTATATTCCGGGTATGTCTGGTATTGGGTGTATATTCCGGGTATGTCTGGTATTGGGTGTGTATTCCGGGTATGTCTGGTATTGGGTGTATATTCCGGGTATGTCTCTGTATTGGATGTATATTCCGGGTGTATATTCCGGGTATGTCTGGTATTGGGTGTATATTCTGGGTATGTCTCTGTATTGGATGTATATTCCGGGTGTATATTCCGGGTATGTCTGGTATTGGGTGTATATTCTGGGTATGTCTGGTATTGGGTGTATATTCGGGGTATATCTGGTATTGGGTGTATATTCCGGGTGTATATTCCGGGTATATCTGGTATTGGGTGTATATTCCGGGTGTATATTCCGGGTATATCTGCTATTGGGTGTATATTCCGGGTGTATATTCCGGGTATGTCTGGTATTGGGTGTATATTCCGGGTATGTCTGGTATTGGGTGTATATTCCGGGTATGTCTCTGTATTGGATGTGTATTCCGGGTGTATATTCCGGGTATGTCTGGTATTGGGTGTATATTCCGGGTATGTCTGGTATTGGGTGTATATTCCGGGTATGTCTCTGTATTGGATGTATATTCCGGGTGTATATTCCGGGTATGTCTGGTATTGGGTGTATATTCCGGGTATATCTGCTATTGGGTGTATATTCCGGGTATATCTGGTATTGGGTGTATATTCGGGGTATATCTGGTATTGGGTGTATATTCGGGGTATATATGGTATTGGGTGTATATTCGGGGTATATCTGGTGTGGGGTGTATACTCCGGGTATGTCTGGTATTGGGTGTATATTCTGGGTATGTCTGGTATTGGGTGTATATTCCGGGTGTATATTCCGGGTATGTCTGGTATTGGGTGTATATTCTGGGTATGTCTGGTATTGGGTGTATATTCCGGGTGTATATTCCGGGTATGTCTGGTATTGGGTGTATATTCCGGGTATGTCTGGTATTGGGTGTGTATTCCGGGTATGTCTGGTATTGGGTGTATATTCCGGGTATGTCTCTGTATTGGATGTATATTCCGGGTGTATATTCCGGGTATGTCTGGTATTGGGTGTATATTCTGGGTATGTCTCTGTATTGGATGTATATTCCGGGTGTATATTCCGGGTATGTCTGGTATTGGGTGTATATTCTGGGTATGTCTGGTATTGGGTGTATATTCGGGGTATATCTGGTATTCGGTGTATATTCCGGGTGTATATTCCGGGTATATCTGGTATTGGGTGTATATTCCGGGTGTATATTCCGGGTATATCTGCTATTGGGTGTATATTCCGGGTGTATATTCCGGGTATGTCTGGTATTGGGTGTATATTCCGGGTATGTCTGGTATTGGGTGTATATTCCGGGTATGTCTCTGTATTGGATGTGTATTCCGGGTGTATATTCCGGGTATGTCTGGTATTGGGTGTATATTCCGGGTATGTCTGGTATTGGGTGTATATTCCGGGTATGTCTCTGTATTGGATGTATATTCCGGGTGTATATTCCGGGTATGTCTGGTATTGGGTGTATATTCCGGGTATATCTGCTATTGGGTGTATATTCCGGGTATATCTGGTATTGGGTGTATATTCGGGGTATATCTGGTATTGGGTGTATATTCGGGGTATATCTGGTATTGGGTGTATATTCGGGGTATATCTGGTGTGGGGTGTATACTCCGGGTATATCTGGTATTGGGTGTATATTCCGGGTATATCTGGTATTGGGTGTATATTCGGGGTATATCTGGTAATGGGTGTATATTCGGGGTATATCTGGTATGGGGTGTATATTCGGGGTATATCTGGTATGGGGTGTATACTCCGGGTATATCTGGTATTGGGTGTATATTCCGGGTATATCTGGTATTGGGTGTATATTCGGGGTATATCTGGTAATGGGTGTATATTCGGGGTATATCTGGTATGGGGTGTATATTCGGGGTATATCTGGTATTGGGTGTATATTCCAGGTATGTCTATTATTGGGTGTATATTCGGGGTATATCTGGTATTGGGTGTATATTCTGGGTATATCTGGTATGGGGTGTATATTCCGGGTATATCTGGTATTGGGTGTATATTCCGGGTATATCTGGTATTGGGTGTATATTCGGGGTATATCTGGTATGGGGTGTATATTCCGGGTATATCTGGTATTGGGTGTATATTCCGGGTATATCTGGTATTGGGTGTATATTTGGGGTGTATATTCCAGGTATATCTGGTATTGGGTGTATATTCCGGGTATATCTGGTATTGGGTGTATATTCCGGGTATATCTGGTATTGGGTGTATATTCTGGGTATATCTGGTATTGAGTGTATATTCCGGGTATATCTGGTATTAGGTGTATATTCCAGGTATATCTGGTATTGGGTGTATATTCGGGGTATATCTGGTAATGGGTGTATATTCCGGGTATATCTGGTATGGGGTGTATATTCCGGGTATATCTGGTATTGGGTGTATATTCCGGGTATATCTGGTATTGGGTGTATATTCCGGGTGTATATTCCGGGTATATCTGGTATTGGGTGTATATTCCAGGTATATCTGGTATTGGGTGTATATTCCGGGTAGGTCTGGTATTGGGTGTATATTCCGGGTATATCTGGTATTGGGTGTATATTCCGGGTGTATATTCCGGGTATATCTGGTATTGGGTGTATATTCCGGGTATATCTGGTATTGGGTGTATATTCCGGGTGTATATTCCGGGTATATCTGGTATTGGGTGTATATTCCGGGTATATCTGGTATTGGGTGTATATTCCGGGTGTATATTCCGGGTATATCTGGTATTGGGTGTATATTCCGGGTGTATATTCCGGATATATCTGGTATTGGGTGTATATTCCGGGTATATCTGGTATTGGGTGTATATTCCGGGTGTATATTCCGGGTATATCTGGTATTGGGTGTATATTCCGGGTGTATATTCCGGGTATATCTGGTATTGGGTGTATATTCCGGGTGTATATTCCGGGTATATCTGGTATTGGGTGTATATTCCGGGTGTATATTCCGGGTATATCTGGTATTGGGTGTATATTCCGGGTGTATATTCCGGGTATATCTGGTATTGGGTGTATATTCCGGGTGTATATTCCGGGTATATCTGGTAATGGGTGTATATTCCGGGTGTATATTCCGGGTATATCTGGTATTGGGTGTATATTCCGGGTGTATATTCCGGGTATATCTGGTATTGGGTGTATATTCCGGGTATATCTGGTATTGGGTGTATATTCCGGGTATATCTGGTATTGGGTGTATATTCCGGGTATATCTGGTATTGGGTGTATATTCCGGGTATATCTGGTATTGGGTGTATATTCCGGGTATATCTGGTATTGGGTGTATATTCCGGGTGTATATTCCGGGTATATCTGGTATTGGGTGTATATTCCGGGTATGTCTGCTATTGGGTGTATATTCCGGGTGTATATTCCGGGTATATCTGCTATTGGGTGTATATTCCGGGTGTATATTCCGGGTATGTCTGGTATTGGGTGTATATTCTGGGTATGTCTGGTATTGGGTGTATATTCCGGGTGTATATTCCGGGTATATCTGGTATTGGGTGTATATTCCGGGTATGTCTGGTATTGGGTGTATATTCCGGGTATGTCTGGTATTGGGTGTATATTCCGGGTATGTCTCTGTATTGGATGTATATTCCGGGTGTATATTCCGGGTATGTCTGGTATTGGGTGTATATTCCGGGTATATCTGCTATTGGGTGTATATTCCGGGTGTATATTCTGGGTATGTCTGGTATTGGGTGTATATTCTGGGTATGTCTGGTATTGGGTGTATATTCTGGGTATGTCTGGTATTGGGTGTATATTCCGGGTATGTCTCTGTATTGGATGTATATTCCGGGTGTATATTCCGGGTATGTCTGGTATTGGGTGTATATTCCGGGTATATCTGCTATTGGGTGTATATTCCGGGTGTATATTCTGGGTATGTCTGGTATTGGGTGTATATTCTGGGTATGTCTGGTATTGGGTGTATATTCTGGGTATGTCTGGTATTGGGTGTATATTCCGGGTATGTCTGGTATTGGGTGTATATTCCGGGTATGTCTCTGTATTGGATGTATATTCCGGGTGTATATTCCGGGTATGTCTGGTATTGGGTGTATATTCCGGGTATATCTGCTATTGGGTGTATATTCCGGGTGTATATTCTGGGTATGTCTGGTATTGGGTGTATATTCCGGGTATGTCTGGTATTGGGTGTATATTCTGGTTATGTCTGGTATTGGGTGTATATTCCGGGTGTATATTCCGGGTATGTCTGGTATTGGGTGTATATTCCGGGTATATCTGCTATTGGGTGTATATTCCGGGTGTATATTCGGGGTATATTTGGTATTGGGTGTATATTCTGGGTATGTCTGGTATTGGGTGTATATTCCGGGTATATCTGGTATTGGGTGTATATTCCGGGTATGTCTGGTATTGGGTGTATATTCTGGGTATGTCTGGTATTGGGTGTATATTCCGGGTGTATATTCCGGGTATGTCTGGTATTGGGTGTATATTCTGGGTATGTCTGGTATTGGGTGTATATTCCGGGTGTATATTCCGGGTATGTCTGGTATTGGGTGTATATTCCGGGTATGTCTGGTATTGGGTGTGTATTCCGGGTATGTCTGGTATTGGGTGTATATTCCGGGTATGTCTCTGTATTGGATGTATATTCCGGGTGTATATTCCGGGTATGTCTGGTATTGGGTGTATATTCTGGGTATGTCTCTGTATTGGATGTATATTCCGGGTGTATATTCCGGGTATGTCTGGTATTGGGTGTATATTCTGGGTATGTCTGGTATTGGGTGTATATTCGGGGTATATCTGGTATTGGGTGTATATTCCGGGTGTATATTCCGGGTATATCTGGTATTGGGTGTATATTCCGGGTGTATATTCCGGGTATATCTGCTATTGGGTGTATATTCCGGGTGTATATTCCGGGTATGTCTGGTATTGGGTGTATATTCCGGGTATGTCTGGTATTGGGTGTATATTCCGGGTATGTCTCTGTATTGGATGTGTATTCCGGGTGTATATTCCGGGTATGTCTGGTATTGGGTGTATATTCCGGGTATGTCTGGTATTGGGTGTATATTCCGGGTATGTCTCTGTATTGGATGTATATTCCGGGTGTATATTCCGGGTATGTCTGGTATTGGGTGTATATTCCGGGTATATCTGCTATTGGGTGTATATTCCGGGTATATCTTGTATGGGGTGTATATTCCGGGTATATCTTGTATGGGGTGTATATTCCGGGTATATCTGGTAATGGGTGTATATTCCGGGTATATCTGGTATTGGGTGTATATTCCGGGTATATCTGGTATTGGGTGTATATTCCGGGTATATCTTGTATGGGGTGTATATTCCGGGTATATCTGGTATTGGGTGTATATTCCGGGTATATCTGGTATTGGGTGTATATTCCGGGTATATCTTGTATGGGGTGTATATTCCGAGTATATCTGGTATGGGGTGTATATTCCGGGTATATCTGGTATGGGGTGTATATTCCGGGTATATCTGGTATGGGGTGTATATTCCGGGTATATCTGGTATTGGATGTATATCCCGGGTATATCTGGTATTGGGTGTATATTCCGGGTATATCTTGTATTGGGTGTATATTCCGGGTATATCTGGTAATGGGTGTATATTCCGGGTATATCTGGTATTGGGTGTATATTCCGGGTATATCTGGTATTGGGTGTATATTCCGGGTATATCTTGTATGGGGGGTATATTCCGGGTATATCTGGTATGGGGTGTATATTCCGGGTATATCTGGTATTGGGTGTATATTCGGGGTATATCTGGTATGGGGTGTATATTCCGGGTATGTCTGGTATTGGGTGTATATTCCGGGTATATCTGGTATTGGGTGTATATTCCGGGTATATCTGGTATTGGGTGTATATTCCGGGTATATGTGGTATTGGGTGTATATTCCAGGTATATCTGGTATTGGGTGTATATTCCGGGTGTATATTCGGGGTATATCTGGTATTGGGTGTATATTCTGGGTATATCTGGTATGGGGTGTATATTCCGGGTATATCTGGTATTGGGTGTATATTCCGGGTATATCTGGTATTGGGTGTATATTCGGGGTATATCTGGTATGGGGTGTATATTCCGGGTATATCTGGTATTGGGTGTATATTCCGGGTATATCTGGTATTGGGTGTATATTTGGGGTGTATATTCCAGGTATATCTGGTATTGGGTGTATATTCCGGGTATATCTGGTATTGGGTGTATATTCTGGGTATATCTGGTATTGAGTGTATATTCCGGGTATATCTGGTATTAGGTGTATATTCCAGGTATATCTGGTATTGGGTGTATATTCTGGGTGTATATTCCGGGTATATCTGGTATTGGGTGTATATTCCGGGTATATCTGGTATTGGGTGTATAATCCGGGTATATCTGGTATTGGGTGTATATTCCGGGTATATCTGGTATTGGGTGTATATTCCGGGTATATCTGGTATTGGGTATATATTCCGGGTATATCTGGTATTGGGTGTATATTTGGGGTATATCTGGTATTGGGTGTATATTCTGGGTATATCTGGTATTGGGTGTATATTCCGGGTATATCTGGTATTGGGTGTATATTCCGGGTATATCTGGTACTGGGTGTATATTCCGGGTATATCTGGTATTGGGTGTATATTCCGGGTATATCTGGTATTGGGTGTATATTCGGGGTATATCTGGTATTGGGTGTATATTCTGGGTATATCTGGTATGGGGTGTATATTTGGGGTATATCTGGTATTGGGTGTATATTCTGGGTATATCTGGTATTGGGTGTATATTCCGGGTATATCTGGTATTGGGTGTATATTCCGGGTATATCTGGTACTGGGTGTATATTCCGGGTATATCTGGTATTGGGTGTATATTCCGGGTATATCTGGTATGGGGTGTATATTCGGGGTATATCTGGTATGGGGTGTATACTCCGGGTATATCTGGTATTGGGTGTATATTCCGGGTATATCTGGTATTGGGTGTATATTCGGGGTATATCTGGTAATGGGTGTATATTCGGGGTATATCTGGTATGGGGTGTATATTCGGGGTATATCTGGTATTGGGTGTATATTCCAGGTATGTCTATTATTGGGTGTATATTCGGGGTATATCTGGTATTGGGTGTATATTCTGGGTATATCTGGTATGGGGTGTATATTCCGGGTATATCTGGTATTGGGTGTATATTCCGGGTATATCTGGTATTGGGTGTATATTCGGGGTATATCTGGTATGGGGTGTATATTCCAGGTATATCTGGTATTGGGTGTATATTCCGGGTATATCTGGTATTGGGTGTATATTTGGGGTGTATATTCCAGGTATATCTGGTATTGGGTGTATATTCCGGGTATATCTGGTATTGGGTGTATATTCCGGGTATATCTGGTATTGGGTGTATATTCTGGGTATATCTGGTATTGAGTGTATATTCCGGGTATATCTGGTATTAGGTGTATATTCCAGGTATATCTGGTATTGGGTGTATATTCGGGGTATATCTGGTAATGGGTGTATATTCCGGGTATATCTGGTATGGGGTGTATATTCCGGGTATATCTGGTATTGGGTGTATATTCCGGGTATATCTGGTATTGGGTGTATATTCCGGGTGTATATTCCGGGTATATCTGGTATTGGGTGTATATTCCAGGTATATCTGGTATTGGGTGTATATTCCGGGTAGGTCTGGTATTGGGTGTATATTCCGGGTATATCTGGTATTGGGTGTATATTCCGGGTGTATATTCCGGGTATATCTGGTATTGGGTGTATATTCCGGGTATATCTGGTATTGGGTGTATATTCCGGGTGTATATTCCGGGTATATCTGGTATGGGGTGTATATTCCGGGTATATCTGGTATTGGGTGTATATTCCGGGTGTATATTCCGGGTATATCTGGTATTGGGTGTATATTCCGGGTGTATATTCCGGATATATCTGGTATTGGGTGTATATTCCGGGTATATCTGGTATTGGGTGTATATTCCGGGTGTATATTCCGGGTATATCTGGTATTGGGTGTATATTCCGGGTGTATATTCCGGGTATATCTGGTATTGGGTGTATATTCCGGGTGTATATTCCGGGTATATCTGGTATTGGGTGTATATTCCGGGTGTATATTCCGGGTATATCTGGTATTGGGTGTATATTCCGGGTGTATATTCCGGGTATATCTGGTATTGGGTGTATATTCCGGGTGTATATTCCGGGTATATCTGGTAATGGGTGTATATTCCGGGTGTATATTCCAGGTATATCTGGTATTGGGTGTATATTCCGGGTGTATATTCCGGGTATATCTGGTATTGGGTGTATATTCCGGGTATATCTGGTATTGGGTGTATATTCCGGGTATATCTGGTATTGGGTGTATATTCCGGGTATATCTGGTATTGGGTGTATATTCCGGGTATATCTGGTATTGGGTGTATATTCCGGGTATATCTGGTATTGGGTGTATATTCCGGGTGTATATTCCGGGTATATCTGGTATTGGGTGTATATTCCGGGTATGTCTGCTATTGGGTGTATATTCCGGGTGTATATTCCGGGTATATCTGCTATTGGGTGTATATTCCGGGTGTATATTCCGGGTATGTCTGGTATTGGGTGTATATTCTGGGTATGTCTGGTATTGGGTGTATATTCCGGGTGTATATTCCGGGTATATCTGGTATTGGGTGTATATTCCGGGTATGTCTGGTATTGGGTGTATATTCCGGGTATATCTGCTATTGGGTGTATATTCCGGGTGTATATTCTGGGTATGTCTGGTATTGGGTGTATATTCTGGGTATGTCTGGTATTGGGTGTATATTCTGGGTATGTCTGGTATTGGGTGTATATTCCGGGTATGTCTCTGTATTGGATGTATATTCCGGGTGTATATTCCGGGTATGTCTGGTATTGGGTGTATATTCCGGGTATATCTGCTATTGGGTGTATATTCTGGGTGTATATTCTGGGTATGTCTGGTATTGGGTGTATATTCTGGGTATGTCTGGTATTGGGTGTATATTCTGGGTATGTCTGGTATTGGGTGTATATTCCGGGTATGTCTGGTATTGGGTGTATATTCCGGGTATGTCTCTGTATTGGATGTATATTCCGGGTGTATATTCCGGGTATGTCTGGTATTGGGTGTATATTCCGGGTATATCTGCTATTGGGTGTATATTCCGGGTGTATATTCTGGGTATGTCTGGTATTGGGTGTATATTCCGGGGAGGTCTGGTATTGGGTGTATATTCCGGGTATATCTGGTATTGGGTGTATATTCCGGGTGTATATTCCGGGTATATCTGGTATTGGGTGTATATTCCGGGTATATCTGGTATTGGGTGTATATTCCGGGTATATCTGGTATTGGGTGTATATTCCGGGTGTATATTCCGGGTATATCTGGTATTGGGTGTATATTCCGGGTATATCTGGTATTGGGTGTATATTCCGGGTATATCTGATATTGGGTGTATATTCCGGGTATATCTGGTATTGGGTGTATATTCCGGGTGTATATTCCGGGTATATCTGGTATTGGGTGTATATTCCGGGTATGTCTGCTATTGGGTGTATATTCCGGGTGTATATTCCGGGTATATCTGCTATTGGGTGTATATTCCGGGTGTATATTCCGGGTATGTCTGGTATTGGGTGTATATTCTGGGTATGTCTGGTATTGGGTGTATATTCCGGGTGTATATTCCGGGTATGTCTGGTATTGGGTGTATATTCCGGGTATGTCTGGTATTGGGTGTATATTCCGGGTATGTCTGGTATTGGGTGTATATTCCGGGTATGTCTCTGTATTGGATGTATATTCCGGGTGTATATTCCGGGTATGTCTGGTATTGGGTGTATATTCCGGGTATATCTGCTATTGGGTGTATATTCCGGGTGTATATTCTGGGTATGTCTGGTATTGGGTGTATATTCCGGGTATGTCTGGTATTGGGTGTATATTCCGGGTATGTCTGGTATTGGGTGTATATTCCGGGTATGTCTCTGTATTGGATGTATATTCCGGGTGTATATTCCGGGTATGTCTGGTATTGGGTGTATATTCCGGGTATATCTGCTATTGGGTGTATATTCCGGGTGTATATTCGGGGTATATTTGGTATTGGGTGTATATTCTGGGTATGTCTGGTATTGGGTGTATATTCCGGGTATATCTGGTATTGGGTGTATATTCCGGGTATGTCTGGTATTGGGTGTATATTCTGGGTATGTCTGGTATTGGGTGTATATTCCGGGTGTATATTCCGGGTATGTCTGGTATTGGGTGTATATTCTGGGTATGTCTGGTATTGGGTGTATATTCCGGGTGTATATTCCGGGTATGTCTGGTATTGGGTGTATATTCCGGGTATGTCTGGTATTGGGTGTGTATTCCGGGTATGTCTGGTATTGGGTGTATATTCCGGGTATGTCTCTGTATTGGATGTATATTCCGGGTGTATATTCCGGGTATGTCTGGCATTGGGTGTATATTCTGGGTATGTCTCTGTATTGGATGTATATTCCGGGTGTATATTCCGGGTATGTCTGGTATTGGGTGTATATTCTGGGTATGTCTGGTATTGGGTGTATATTCGGGGTATATCTGGTATTGGGTGTATATTCCGGGTGTATATTCCGGGTATATCTGGTATTGGGTGTATATTCCGGGTGTATATTCCGGGTATATCTGCTATTGGGTGTATATTCCGGGTGTATATTCCGGGTATGTCTGGTATTGGGTGTATATTCCGGGTATGTCTGGTATTGGGTGTATATTCCGGGTATGTCTCTGTATTGGATGTGTATTCCGGGTGTATATTCCGGGTATGTCTGGTATTGGGTGTATATTCCGGGTATGTCTGGTATTGGGTGTATATTCCGGGTGTATATTCCGGGTATATCTGGTAATGGGTGTATATTCCGGGTGTATATTCCGGGTATATCTGGTATTGGGTGTATATTCCGGGTGTATATTCCGGGTATATCTGGTATTGGGTGTATATTCCGGGTATATCTGGTATTGGGTGTATATTCCGGGTATATCTGGTATTGGGTGTATATTCCGGGTATATCTGGTATTGGGTGTATATTCCGGGTATATCTGGTATTGGGTGTATATTCCGGGTATATCTGGTATTGGGTGTATATTCCGGGTGTATATTCCGGGTATATCTGGTATTGGGTGTATATTCCGGGTATGTCTGCTATTGGGTGTATATTCCGGGTGTATATTCCGGGTATATCTGCTATTGGGTGTATATTCCGGGTGTATATTCCGGGTATGTCTGGTATTGGGTGTATATTCTGGGTATGTCTGGTATTGGGTGTATATTCGGGGTGTATATTCCGGGTATATCTGGTATTGGGTGTATATTCCGGGTATGTCTGGTATTGGGTGTATATTCCGGGTATATCTGCTATTGGGTGTATATTCCGGGTGTATATTCTGGGTATGTCTGGTATTGGGTGTATATTCTGGGTATGTCTGGTATTGGGTGTATATTCTGGGTATGTCTGGTATTGGGTGTATATTCCGGGTATGTCTCTGTATTGGATGTATATTCCGGGTGTATATTCCGGGTATGTCTGGTATTGGGTGTATATTCCGGGTATATCTGCTATTGGGTGTATATTCCGGGTGTATATTCTGGGTATGTCTGGTATTGGGTGTATATTCTGGGTATGTCTGGTATTGGGTGTATATTCTGGGTATGTCTGGTATTGGGTGTATATTCCGGGTATGTCTGGTATTGGGTGTATATTCCGGGTATGTCTCTGTATTGGATGTATATTCCGGGTGTATATTCCGGGTATGTCTGGTATTGGGTGTATATTCCGGGTATATCTGCTATTGGGTGTATATTCCGGGTGTATATTCTGGGTATGTCTGGTATTGGGTGTATATTCCGGGGAGGTCTGGTATTGGGTGTATATTCCGGGTATATCTGGTATTGGGTGTATATTCCGGGTGTATATTCCGGGTATATCTGGTATTGGGTGTATATTCCGGGTATATCTGGTATTGGGTGTATATTCCGGGTATATCTGGTATTGGGTGTATATTCCGGGTGTATATTCCGGGTATATCTGGTATTGGGTGTATATTCCGGGTATATCTGGTATTGGGTGTATATTCCGGGTATATCTGATATTGGGTGTATATTCCGGGTATATCTGGTATTGGGTGTATATTCCGGGTGTATATTCCGGGTATATCTGGTATTGGGTGTATATTCCGGGTATGTCTGCTATTGGGTGTATATTCCGGGTGTATATTCCGGGTATATCTGCTATTGGGTGTATATTCCGGGTGTATATTCCGGGTATGTCTGGTATTGGGTGTATATTCTGGGTATGTCTGGTATTGGGTGTATATTCCGGGTGTATATTCCGGGTATGTCTGGTATTGGGTGTATATTCCGGGTATGTCTGGTATTGGGTGTATATTCCGGGTATGTCTGGTATTGGGTGTATATTCCGGGTATGTCTCTGTATTGGATGTATATTCCGGGTGTATATTCCGGGTATGTCTGGTATTGGGTGTATATTCCGGGTATATCTGCTATTGGGTGTATATTCCGGGTGTATATTCTGGGTATGTCTGGTATTGGGTGTATATTCCGGGTATGTCTGGTATTGGGTGTATATTCCGGGTATGTCTGGTATTGGGTGTATATTCCGGGTATGTCTCTGTATTGGATGTATATTCCGGGTGTATATTCCGGGTATGTCTGGTATTGGGTGTATATTCCGGGTATATCTGCTATTGGGTGTATATTCCGGGTGTATATTCGGGGTATATTTGGTATTGGGTGTATATTCTGGGTATGTCTGGTATTGGGTGTATATTCCGGGTATATCTGGTATTGGGTGTATATTCCGGGTATGTCTGGTATTGGGTGTATATTCTGGGTATGTCTGGTATTGGGTGTATATTCCGGGTGTATATTCCGGGTATGTCTGGTATTGGGTGTATATTCTGGGTATGTCTGGTATTGGGTGTATATTCCGGGTGTATATTCCGGGTATGTCTGGTATTGGGTGTATATTCCGGGTATGTCTGGTATTGGGTGTGTATTCCGGGTATGTCTGGTATTGGGTGTATATTCCGGGTATGTCTCTGTATTGGATGTATATTCCGGGTGTATATTCCGGGTATGTCTGGTATTGGGTGTATATTCTGGGTATGTCTCTGTATTGGATGTATATTCCGGGTGTATATTCCGGGTATGTCTGGTATTGGGTGTATATTCTGGGTATGTCTGGTATTGGGTGTATATTCGGGGTATATCTGGTATTGGGTGTATATTCCGGGTGTATATTCCGGGTATATCTGGTATTGGGTGTATATTCCGGGTGTATATTCCGGGTATATCTGCTATTGGGTGTATATTCCGGGTGTATATTCCGGGTATGTCTGGTATTGGGTGTATATTCCGGGTATGTCTGGTATTGGGTGTATATTCCGGGTATGTCTCTGTATTGGATGTGTATTCCGGGTGTATATTCCGGGTATGTCTGGTATTGGGTGTATATTCCGGGTATGTCTGGTATTGGGTGTATATTCCGGGTATGTCTCTGTATTGGATGTATATTCCGGGTGTATATTCCGGGTATGTCTGGTATTGGGTGTATATTCTGGGTATGTCTGGTATTGGGTGTATATTCCGGGTGTATATTCCGGGTATGTCTGGTATTGGGTGTATATTCCGGGTATGTCTCTGTATTGGATGTATATTCCGGGTGTATATTCCGGGTATGTCTGGTATTGGGTGTATTTTCTGGGTATGTCTGGTATTGGGTGTATATTCCGGGTGTATATTCCGGGTATGTCTGGTATTGGGTGTATATTCCGGGTATGTCTGGTATTGGGTGTATATTCCGGGTATGTCTGGTATTGGGTGTATATTCCGGGTATGTCTCTGTATTGGATGTATATTCTGGGTATGTCTTTGTATTGGATGTATATTCCGGGTGTATATTCCGGGTATGTCTGGTATTGGGTGTATATTCCGGGTATGTCTGGTATTGGGTGTATATTCTGGGTATGTCTGGTATTGGGTGTATATTCCGGGTGTATATTCCGGGTATGTCTGGTATTGGGTGTATATTCTGGGTATGTCTGGTATTGGGTGTATATTCCGGGTATGTCTGGTATTGGGTGTATATTCCGGGTATATCTGGTATTGGGTGTATATTCCGGGTATGTCTGGTATTGGGTGTATATTCTGGGTATGTCTGGTACTGGGTGTATATTCCGGGTGTATATTCCGGGTATGTCTGGTATTGGGTGTATATTCCGGGTATGTCTGGTATTGGGTGAATATTCCGGGTGTATATTCCAGATATATCTGGTATTGGGTGTATATTCCGGGTGTATATTCCGGGTATATCTGGTACTGGGTGTATATTCCGGGTGTATATTCCGGGTATGTCTGGTATTGGGTGTATATTCCGGGTATGTCTGGTATTGGGTGAATTTTCCGGGTGTATATTCCAGATATATCTGGTATTGGGTGAATATTCCGGGTGTATATTCCAGATATATCTGGTATTGGGTGTATATTCCGGGTGTATATTCCGGGTATATCTGGTACTGGGTGTATATTCCGGGTGTATATTCCGGGTATGTCTGGTATTGGGTGAATATTCCGGGTATGTCTGGTATTGGGTGAATATTCCGGGTGTATATTCCAGATATATCTGGTATTGGGTGTATATTCCGGGTGTATATTCCGGGTAAGTCTGGTATTGGGTGTATATTCCGGGTATGTCTGGTATTGGGTGAATATTCCAGGTGTATATTCCAGATATATCTGGTATTGGGTGAATATTCCGGGTGTATATTCCAGATATATCTGGTATTGGGTGTATATTCCGGGTGTATATTCCGGGTATATCTGGTATTGGTTGTATATTCCGGGTATATCTGGTATTGGATGTATATTCCGGGTATGTCTGGTATTGGGTGTATATTCCGGGTGTATATTCTGGGTATGTCTGGTATTGGGTGTATATTCTGTGTATATCTGGTATTGGGTGTATATTCCGGGTATATCTCGTATTGGGTGTATATTCCGGGTGTATATTCCGGGTATGTCTTTTATTGGGTGTATATTCTGGGTATGTCTCTGTATTGGATGTATATTCCGGGTGTATATTCCGGGTATGTCTGGTATTGGGTGTATATTCGGGGTATATCTGGTATTGGGTGTATATTCTGGGTATGTCTGGTATTGGGTGTATATTCCGGGTATGTCTGGTATTGGGTGTATATTCGGGGTATGTCTGGTATTGGGTGTATATTCCGGGTATGTCTCTGTTTTGGATGTATATTCCGGGTGTATATTCCGGGTATGTCTGGTATTGGGTGTATATTCCGGGTATGTCTCTGTATTGGATGTGTATTCCGGGTGTATATTCCGGGTATGTCTGGTATTGGGTGTATATTCCGGGTATGTCTGGTATTGGGTGTATATTCCGGGTATGTCTCTGTATTGGATGTATATTCCGGGTGTATATTCCGGGTATGTCTGGTATTGGGTGTATATTCTGGGTATGTCTGGTATTGGGTGTATATTCCGGGTGTATATTCCGGGTATGTCTGGTATTGGGTGTATATTCCGGGTATGTCTCTGTATTGGATGTATATTCCGGGTGTATATTCCGGGTATGTCTGGTATTGGGTGTATTTTCTGGGTATGTCTGGTATTGGGTGTATATTCCGGGTGTATATTCCGGGTATGTCTGGTATTGGGTGTATATTCCGGGTATGTCTGGTATTGGGTGTATATTCCGGGTATGTCTGGTATTGGGTGTATATTCCGGGTATGTCTCTGTATTGGATGTATATTCTGGGTATGTCTTTGTATTGGATGTATATTCCGGGTGTATATTCCGGGTATGTCTGGTATTGGGTGTATATTCCGGGTATGTCTGGTATTGGGTGTATATTCTGGGTATGTCTGGTATTGGGTGTATATTCCGGGTGTATATTCCGGGTATGTCTGGTATTGGGTGTATATTCTGGGTATGTCTGGTATTGGGTGTATATTCCGGGTATGTCTGGTATTGGGTGTATATTCCGGGTATATCTGGTATTGGGTGTATATTCCGGGTATGTCTGGTATTGGGTGTATATTCTGGGTATGTCTGGTACTGGGTGTATATTCCGGGTGTATATTCCGGGTATGTCTGGTATTGGGTGTATATTCCGGGTATGTCTGGTATTGGGTGAATATTCCGGGTGTATATTCCAGATATATCTGGTATTGGGTGTATATTCCGGGTGTATATTCCGGGTATATCTGGTACTGGGTGTATATTCCGGGTGTATATTCCGGGTATGTCTGGTATTGGGTGAATATTCCGGGTATGTCTGGTATTGGGTGAATATTCCGGGTGTATATTCCAGATATATCTGGTATTGGGTGTATATTCCGGGTGTATATTCCGGGTAAGTCTGGTATTGGGTGTATATTCCGGGTATGTCTGGTATTGGGTGAATATTCCAGGTGTATATTCCAGATATATCTGGTATTGGGTGAATATTCCGGGTGTATATTCCAGATATATCTGGTATTGGGTGTATATTCCGGGTGTATATTCCGGGTATATCTGGTATTGGTTGTATATTCCGGGTATATCTGGTATTGGATGTATATTCCGGGTATGTCTGGTATTGGGTGTATATTCCGGGTGTATATTCTGGGTATGTCTGGTATTGGGTGTATATTCTGTGTATATCTGGTATTGGGTGTATATTCCGGGTATATCTCGTATTGGGTGTATATTCCGGGTGTATATTCCGGGTATGTCTTTTATTGGGTGTATATTCTGGGTATGTCTCTGTATTGGATGTATATTCCGGGTGTATATTCCGGGTATGTCTGGTATTGGGTGTATATTCGGGGTATATCTGGTATTGGGTGTATATTCTGGGTATGTCTGGTATTGGGTGTATATTCCGGGTATGTCTGGTATTGGGTGTATATTCGGGGTATGTCTGGTATTGGGTGTATATTCCGGGTATGTCTCTGTTTTGGATGTATATTCCGGGTGTATATTCCGGGTATGTCTGGTATTGGGTGTATATTCTGGGTATGTCTCTGTATTGGATGTATATTCCGGGTGTATATTCCGGGTATGTCTGGTATTGGGTGTATATTCTGGGTATGTCTGGTATTGGGTGTATATTCCGGGTATATCTGCTATTGGGTGTATATTCCGGGTGTATATTCCGGGTATGTCTGGTATTGGGTGTATATTCTGGGTATGTCTCTGTATTGGATGTATATTCCGGGTGTATATTCCGGGTATGTCTGGTATTGGGTGTATATTCCGGGTATATCTGGTATTGGGTGTATATTCCGGGTATATCTGGTATTGGGTGTATATTCTGGGTATGTCTGGTATTGGGTGTATATTCCGGGTGTATATTCCGGGTATGTCTCTGTTTTGGATGTATATTCCGGGTATGTCTGGTATTGGGTGTATATTCTGGGTATGTCTCTGTATTGGATGTATATTCCGGGTGTATATTCCGGGTATGTCTGGTATTGGGTGTATATTCCGGGTATATCTATTATTGGGTGTATATTCGGGGTATATCTGGTATTGGGTGTATATTCTGGGTATGTCTGGTATTGGGTGTATATTCCGGGTGTATATTCCGGGTATGTCTCTGTTTTGGATGTATATTCTGGGTATGTCTGGTATTGGGTGTATATTCCGGGTATGTCTGGTATTGGGTGTATATTCCGGGTATGTCTGGTATTGGGTGTATATTCGGGGTATATCTGGTATTGGGTGTATATTCTGGGTATGTCTGGTATTGGGTGTATATTCGGGTTATATCTGGTATTGGGTGTATATTCTGGGTATGTCTGGTATTGGGTGTATATTCCGGGTGTATATTCCGGGTATGTCTCTGTTTTGGATGTATATTCTGGGTATGTCTGGTATTGGGTGTATATTCCGGGTGTATATTCCGGGTATGTCTGGTATTGGGTGTATATTCCGGGTGTATATTCCGGGTATGTCTGGTATTGGGTGTATATTCCGGGTAGATACGGGCAGCAGTGTGCAGCCGGCCGGCAATTGTTTATGCGATTTTGATTTCTACTACAATGTGAGTTTGATTCTTTTACTTTTTTTTAAATAAAGTGTTTAAACTTGTTACGCTATGGGAGCCTTTGTCACTTATTTTTCATGACAATCGAGTGACCATTCGCCACACAGAGGACTTCCATCCTAGAAGGTTTATGAGTGTCACCTTCCGGGTCCATACCCGAGGCTGGGGTTATACAGCCATATGCCTGCTTGATCTCCTGAAAAGAGATCTTAGGAGTCGGTAAGGGGACATCTTTCTACATAGGTGGAGGAGTTCTTTCTATCATCACTGAACCCTGAGTGTTTTAATCATATGCTATTCACCATTCGGATGTTCACCACTCTCTTCCTGGCATAAATCTTGCCTCTATATGAACTATACACTTTTGTGCACTTTGCAGTTTGGACTTTACGTTGTTTATCAATTTTTGGTTATTATTGTGTGGGTCATGTTATCACTGCTATAATTCACGCATAGAAATGGATATTTGTCAAAATGCATTTACTATTTCATTTGTTTTATGCCATTTATTGCAGCGCAGCCTTTAAATTTTGATTTGTACAATAGATGGATGTGTCTCACATTGTATGGTTGCAGCTTGTTCACATATAATACTTTTTTTCACTTGGGGATAGCGCAGTAATTTTTTTCAGTTTACAATGTATATTCCGGGTATATCTCGTATTGGGTGTATATTCCGGGTGTATATTCCGGGTATGTCTGGTATTGGGTGTATATTCCGGGTATATCTGGTATTGGGTGTATATTCCGGGTATGTCTGGTATTGGGTGTATATTCGGGGTATATCTGGTATTGGGTGTATATTCCGGGATTATATTCCGGGTATATCTGGTATTGGGTGTATATTCCGGGTATATCTGGTATTGGGTGTATATTCCGGGTATATCTGGTATTGGGTGTATATTCCGGATATGTCTGGTATTGGGTGTATATTCGGGGTATATCTGGTATTGGGTGTATATTCGGGGTATATTTGGTATTGGGTGTATATTCCAGGTATGTCTGGTATTGGGTGTATATTCCGGGTGTATATTCTGGGTATGTCTTTTATTGGGTGTATATTCCGGGTGTATATTCCGGGTATGTCTGGTATTGGGTGTATATTCCGGGTATGTCTATTATTGGGTGTATATTCTGGGTATGTCTGGTATTGGGTGTATATTCCGGGTGTATATTCCGGGTATGTCTGGTATTGGGTGTATATTCCGGGTATGTCTGGTATTGGGTGTATATTCCAGGTGTATATTCCGGGTATATCTGGTATTGGGTGTATATTCCGGGTGTATATTCCGGGTATATCTGGTATTGGGTGTATATTCCGGGTATATCTGGTATTGGGTGTATATTCCGGGTATATCTGGTATTGGGTGTATATTCCGGGTATATCTGGTATTGGGTGTATATTCCGGGTATATCTGGTATTGGGTGTATATTCTGGGTATGTCTGGTATTGGGTGTATATTCCGGGTATATCTGGTATTGGGTGTATATTCCGGGTATGTCTGGTATTGGGTGTATATTCCGGGTGTATATTCCGGGTATGTCTGGTATTGGGTGTATATTCCGGGTGTATATTCCGGGTATATCTGCTATTGGGTGTATATTCCGGGTATATCTGCTATTGGGTGTATATTCCGGGTGTATATTCCGGGTATGTCTGGTATTGGGTGTATATTCTGGGTATGTCTGGTATTGGGTGTATATTCCGGGTGTATATTCCGGGTATGTCTGGTATTGGGTGTATATTCCGGGTATGTCTCTGTATTGGATGTATATTCCGGGTGTATATTCCGGGTATGTCTGGTATTGGGTGTATATTCTGGGTATGTCTGGTATTGGGTGTATATTCCGGGTGTATATTCCGGGTATGTCTGGTATTGGGTGTATATTCGGGGTATGTCTGGTATTGGGTGTATATTCGGGGTATGTCTGGTATTGGGTGTATATTCGGGGTATATCTGGTATTGGGTGTATATTCTGGGTATGTCTGGTATTGGGTGTATATTCCGGGTGTATATTCCGGGTATGTCTGGTATTGGGTGTATATTCCGAGTATGTCTGGTATTGGGTGTATATTCCGGGTGTATATTCCGGGTATGTCTATTATTGGGTGTATATTCTGGGTATGTCTGGTATTGGGTGTATATTCCGGGTGTATCTGGTATTGGGTGTATATTCGGGGTATATCTGGTATTGGGTGTATATTCTGGGTATGTCTGGTATTGGGTGTATATTCCGGGTGTATCTGGTATTGGGTGTATATTCTGCATATGTCTGGTATTGGGTGTATATTCCGGGTATATCTGGTATTGGGTGTATATTCCGGGTGTATATTCTGGGTATGTCTGGTATTGGGTGTATATTCCGGGTGTATATTCCGGGTATGTCTGGTATTAGGTGTATATTCTGGGTATATCTGGTATTGGGTGTATATTCCGGGTATATCTGGTATTGGGTGTATATTCCGGGTATGTCTGGTATTGGGTGTATATTCCGGGTATGTCTGGTATTGGGTGTATATTCGGGGTATATCTGGTATTGGGTGTATATTCGGGGTATATCTGGTATTGGGTGTATATTCCGGGTATGTCTGGTATTGGGTGTATATTCCGGGTGTATATTCCGGGTATATCTGGTATTGGGTGTATATTCCGGGTATGTCTGGTATTGGGTGTATATTCCGGGTGTATATTCCGGGTATGTCTGGTATTGGGTGTATATTCTGGGTATATCTGGTATTGGGTGTATATTCAGGGTATATCTGGTATTGGGTGTATATTCGGGGTATATCTGGTATTGGGTGTATATTCGGGGTATATCTGCTATTGGGTGTATATTCCGGGTATGTCTGGTATTGGGTGTATATTCCGGGTGCATATTCCGGGTATATCTGGTATTGGGTGTATATTCCGGGTGTATATTCCGGGTATATCTGGTATTGGGTGTATATTCCGGGTATGTCTGGTATTGGGTGTATATTCCGGGTGTATATTCCGGGTATGTCTGGTATTGGGTGTATATTCTGGGTGTATATTCCGGGTATATCTGGTATTGGGTGTATATTCCGGGTATGTCTGGTATTGGGTGTATATTCCGGGTGTATATTCCGGGTATATCTGGTATTGGGTGTATATTCCGGGTATATCTGGTATTGGGTGTATATTCCGGGTATGTCTGGTATTGGGTGTATATTCCGGGTTTATATTCCGGGTATATCTGGTACTGGGTGTATATTCCGGGTATATCTGGTATTGGGTGTATATTCGGGGTATATCTGGTATTGGGTGTATATTCGGGGTATATCTGGTATTGGGTGTATATTCCGGGTGTATATTCCGGGTATGTCTGGTATTGGGTGTATATTCCGGGTATATCTGGTATTGGGTGTATATTCCGGGTATGTCTGGTATTGGGTGTATATTCCGGGTGTATATTCCGGGTATATCTGGTATTGGGTGTATATTCCGGGTATATCTGGTATTGGGTGTATATTCCGGGTATGTCTGGTATTGGGTGTATATTCCGGGTTTATATTCCGGGTATATCTGGTACTGGGTGTATATTCTGGGTGTATATTCCGGGTATATCTGGTATTGGGTGTATATTCTGGGTATGTCTGGTATTGGGTGTATATTCCGGGTGTATATTCCGGGTATATCTGGTATTGGGTGTATATTCCGGGTATATCTGGTATTGGGTGTATATTCCGGGTAGATCTGGTATTGGGTGTATATTCCGGGTAGATCTGGTATTGGGTTATATTCCGGGTATATCTGGTATTGGGTGTATATTCCGGGTTTATATTCCGGGTATATCTGGTACTGGGTGTATATTCCGGGTATATCTGGTATTGGGTGTGTATTCCGGGTAGATCTGGTATTGGGTGTATATTCCGGGTAGATCTGGTATTGGGTGTATATTCGGGGTATATCTGGTATTGGGTGTATATTCCGGGTAGATCTGGTATTGGGTGTATATTCCGGGTATATCTGGTATTGGGTGTATTTTCCGGGTATATCTGGTACTGGGTGTATATTCCGGGTATATCTGGTACTGGGTGTATATTCCGGGTATATCTGGTATTGGGTGTATATTCCGGGTTTATATTCCGGGTATGTCTGGTATTGGGTGTATATTCCGGGTATATCTGGTATTGGGTGTATATTCCGGGTATATCTGGTATTGGGTGTATATTCCGGGTATATCTGGTACTGGGTGTATATTCCGGGTATGTCTGGTATTGGGTGTATATTCCGGGTATATCTGGTACTGGGTGTATATTCCGGGTATGTCTGGTATTGGGTGTATATTCCGGGTATATCTGGTATTGGGTGTATATTCCGGGTATATCTGGTACTGGGTGTATATTCCGGGTATGTCTGGTATTGGGTGTATATTCGGGGTATATCTGGTATTGGGTGTATATTCCGGGTATGTCTGGTATTGGGTTTATATTCGGGGTATATCTGGTATTGGGTGTATATTCCGGGTATATCTGGTACTGGGTGTATATTCCGGGTATGTCTGGTATTGGGTGTATATTCCGGGTGTATATTCCGGGTATATCTGGTATTGGGTGTATATTCCGGGTGTATATTCCGGGTATATCTGGTATTGGGTGTATATTCCGGGTGTATATTCCGGGTATATCTGGTATTGGGTGTATATTCCGGGTGTATATTCCGGGTATATCTGGTATTGGGTGTATATTCCGGGTATATCTGGTATTGGGTGTATATTCCGGGTATGTCTGGTATTGGGTGTATATTCCGGGTTTATATTCCGGGTATATCTGGTACTGGGTGTATATTCCGGGTATGTCTGGTATTGGGTGTATATTCCGGGTATATCTGGTATTGGGTGTATATTCCGGGTATGTCTGGTATTGGGTGTATA
Source organism: Aquarana catesbeiana (assembly GCA_037953035.1). Classification (NCBI taxonomy): domain Eukaryota; kingdom Metazoa; phylum Chordata; class Amphibia; order Anura; family Ranidae; genus Aquarana; species Aquarana catesbeiana. The sequence goes on along the minus strand of JBBHAA010003625.1, from coordinate 9,280 downwards.
TTCGGGGTATATCTGGTATTGGGTGTATATTCCGGGTATATCTGGTACTGGGTGTATATTCCGGGTATGTCTGGTATTGGGTGTATATTCCGGGTTTATATTCCGGGTATATCTGGTATTGGGTGTATATTCCAGGTATATCTGGTATTGGGTGTATATTCCGGGTATGTCTGGTATTGGGTGTATATTCCGGGTTTATATTCCGGGTATATCTGGTACTGGGTGTATATTCCGGGTATGTCTGGTATTGGGTGTATATTCCGGGTATATCTGGTATTGGGTGTATATTCCGGGTATGTCTGGTATTGGGTGTATATTCGGGGTATATCTGGTATTGGGTGTATATTCCGGGTATATCTGGTATTGGGTGTATATTCCGGGTATGTCTGGTATTGGGTGTATATTCCGGGTATATCTGGTATTGGGTGTATATTCCGGGTATATCTGGTATTGGGTGTATATTCCGGGTATGTCTGGTATTGGGTGTATATTCGGGGTATATCTGGTATTGGGTGTATATTCCGGGTATATCTGGTACTGGGTGTATATTCCGGGTATATCTGGTATTGGGTGTATATTCTGGGTATATCTGGTATTGGGTGTATATTCCGGGTGTATATTCCGGGTATGTCTGGTATTGGGTGTATATTCCGGGTGTATATTCCGGGTATGTCTGGTATTGGGTGTATATTCCGGGTATATCTGGTATTGGGTGTATATTCCGGGTATGTCTGGTATTGGGTGTATATTCCGGGTATGTCTGGTATTGGGTGTATATTCCGGGTATATCTGGTATTGGGTGTATATTCCGGGTATATCTGGTATTGGGTGTATATTCCGGGTATATCTGGTACTGGGTGTATATTCCGGGTATGTCTGGTATTGGGTGTATATTCCGGGTGTATATTCCGGGTATGTCTTGTATTGGGTGTATATTCCGGGTATGTCTGGTATTGGGTGTATATTCCGGGTATGTCTGGTATTGGGTGTATATTCCGGGTGTATATTCGGGGTATATCTGGTATTGGGTGTATATTCCGGGTATATCTGGTACTGGGTGTATATTCCGGGTATGTCTGGTACTGGGTGTATATTCCGGGTATATCTGGTATTGGGTGTGTATTCCGGGTATGTCTGGTATTGGGTGTATATTCTGGGTTTATATTCCGGGTATATCTGGTATTGGGTATATATTCCGGGTGTATATTCCGGGTATATCTGGTACTGGGTGTATATTCCGGGTATGTCTGGTATTGGGTGTATATTCCGGGTGTATATTCCGGGTATATCAGTGATTGTATGCGGAGTACGGAAGGTGTGTGCAGCAATCTGTGAATTGGGGTTTTTCGTCCCGGAGTTCTCGCTTTCCTGGTACAATCGTTGTGTAAGATTTGCATTGTGTTGGCGGATTACCCAGAAGGCCCCATGAAGCGGTAGAATGTAGCGCAGTTTTACGATCGGTCCATTAAGACTGACGGTGTGAGAAGGTGACACGGTGGTTGGAGAGCCGCAGGGATAAGACTGAGATGATGGACGCCATGGGGGGCTCGGGGGTGGGTGACAGACGGGAGAACGCGGGGAATAAAATGTCACCGGTTGAGATGGATGCCGTCATAAGACAAACGGGGATCTCTGTTCTCGGAGAGGGATGTGTCCCCAAGGCATACTAGAGATATGAAAGTAAGATGGCTGGCCTGCGGATTCTTCCAAGGGTCACATAGAGGAAGAAATATTGGACAATTACAGTAATTCAATTGAATCCTCAGCACGCTGCCTGGAAATCTGGGATGTCCTGTCGGATGGCGCGGCTTTTATGGCGGAGATGTTTTATGACAAGCGTGGCTCCGAGAAATTGGTCGTTTTGGAGGATAAATGGATTTTGGAGGGATTGCTTGGAAACCTCAGAGTCCCACAAAACACGGAAAGCAATTCCTCGGAAAGATTTCATTGTGACTTCATCTCCATTGTTTGAGATTTGCTGCCCTTCCGTCTTCCCTACATGAGGCGAGATTTCATGACACCGAAGGGCTGGGACTCACCCAGAGAATATCTCAATCTCGATCTTGTACTTCCCACACATTGGATCTACCTGGTAAATGTTTAACTTTGTCCGCACGCTGATAAGGCCTCTGCTATAGTTCAGGAGGGCGCAGCTCCGTCCACACACTCCGCCCAGGAACCTGGTATGTGTGGGTCACCATGGTTCTCTTCTAGTCTGGACTATGGGGACCACCCTATGACATCGATCATCTACAGTACCCAGACAGACCGATGCCATGGCTGATGATCACTGTGCCGACTTCATCGATCACTCGCATGTTCCAGATTTTGAGGTACAACTGACTGTGAAGATCTCGATGACCGTCCTGTATGGAATTATTCTGCTGGCTGGGATCATCGGGAACAGTGTCACCATCCAGACCACCAAAGTTCTGAGGGACAAGGGCTACCTGCAAAAAGGAGTGACCGACCACATGATCAGCCTGGCCTGTTCAGACCTGCTGGTCCTCCTGCTGGGAATGCCGGTGGAGCTCTATTCTGTCATCTGGTTTCCATTTTCTTCTACTTATGGGAATATCACTTGTAAGGTTTATTGCTTTCTGTTTGAGGCCTGCAGCTACGCCACCATCTTCCATGTGGCCACACTCAGCTTTGAGAGGTACATGGCCATCTGCCACCCCTTCCGCTTCAAGCTGATTTCCGGTACCCGCGCCGTCAAGCTGATGATTTGCTTTGCTTGGCTGACCTCGGTTGGTGTGGCGTTGCCGTTGATCTTTGCGATGGGTGCGGAATATCCACTGAGGCCGGTATCAGGCAGGCGCTCCCAATGTAATGTCTCCACCACTTATCATCTGACTGCTAATAGGACGCTTTGCACCAACCTTCACTCCAAGTGGACGGCGTTCCAGGCCAGCATCTTCACCGCCTTCATTGTCTACATCGTGGTCCTGGCCGGTGTGGCTTTTATGTGTCGGAAGATGATGGTGACTCTGATGGCGACCAAGAAAGGAACCGTCACAGTGAAGGGTCCACCTGGAACCACCGGGACCAATGAGATGACCAAAAGTAACACCTCAGAGGCCAGATCAGCCCGCAAGCAGACGATCGTTTTCTTGGGTAAGTTTAATGGTGAACCATGCAGGAAGACATGGGGGAGGGGCACTGCTGCCAGACGTTCTGCTGATTTTAGTACTTACAGCTATCTTGGATAATATGAGGAAGGGTTGGAACCTCTGTCAGGTTTTCCTGCTATCAGAGGAGAGATTTCCCCTCATTTCCTGTCCTGGGGGGAGGGGGCAACCTTATATTAGACAGGAAATGATGGAAAACCACCATCCCCCAACTCTACTAAAGACATTTGTACTTCTGTGGTGGAGAATCTCCTTCAGGAAGAAAGGTCTCCAGGACAGGAAGTGAGAGGAAATCTCCCTAAGAATAAATTGGGAAAACCTGAGCGGGGTTTTATTCCTTTGCTTCTCTATGCAGAGCGAACGAAGAAAAGGGTTTGCGGCATTTGTACTTTAATAAGCATGCAGCCAGTGAAGTCCGTACCTGATCTGTATTGGTTTTGTTGTGAGGTCATCGATTGTAGAACCACAACCAAGTAATTTACATTCTCAGGAGAGGTCACCAATCGTGGTCTCCATGCTTCTCCTGAGGCCGGTTCTGACGACACACAACGATCGCTGATGTCATTGTAACATTCAGCCATTACACTGTAGATGTGGGGGAGGGGAAGACGATCGCACTATGTATTGTGGGAACTGAGCAATCGTTCAATGTAGATCCAGACAATTACCTTCCTGAGACTCCGCCTCCAGAATATCTCCCTCCTCCTTCTATCCGTTCTTCCATTCTATTGGTTCATAACATTGTGCAATCAGATTGAAGTGTTATATTCGAGGCCTTAATGTGACCCCCGACCCCGAGGGTCTGACATCACTTGTCACCTTACTAACCAAGAAATATTCAGAGACCAGGCGATCGAAGTACAACGAGTCTGATACAACGCATCGCCGTCTGGTCACTGCCTGAACCCCCCCAGATCATCGATCATTAGGGAGAGATAAAAAGAAACATTGTTTATAAACATTGATCAGACAGGAGAGATACAAAGAAACATTGTTTATAAACATTGATCAGACAGGAGATAGAGAGATACAAAGTAACATTGTTTATAAACATTGATCAGATTGGAGATAGAGAGATACAAAGTAACATTGTTTATAAACATTGATCAGACAGGAGATAGAGAGATACAAAGTAACATTGTTTATAAACATTGTTCAGATGTGGGATAGAGAGATGATTCCTATACAATAAGGTGTTTTGCTCCAAGAACAGACGGTCAGTAATATGTGGAGATCACCAGCTGAAAAAATTCCCCAATAATATAACATGACGATAAATCGAAAAACAAATAATAATAATCGACCATGAACCGCGCTCGCTGCAAAAATAATAAATGAACGCCGTGTGACTAAATGAAGGTCCTGCAATTTATAACAGAAACCAATATACCCCTCCCCCCCTATAGATGAGAACCCCCAATTACCACCGAGCAGATGACCTCTGACCTCCAATCAGTAATTCGCCCCACTGACCCCTAATTATTATTATTATTATTTGGGATTTTTATGGCGCCAACAGTTTGTGCTTTACAACAAGAGAGCAGAAAATACAATACAGGAGGAATCTGAGGGCCCTGATCCTGAGAGCTTACAATCTAAAGCTAATCTGTCCTATTGCAACATCTATGGCTGCCCCTCCCCCTCCCTGCAGTCGCAGTGCAAAGGCCATGAGCCGCATTCTTCTGGTTCTAACAAATCCCCCAAATCTGGAGCCACCGTCTCTGCGACTTCAAACATTGAACCCGAAGTGCGTCCCTAATTGTAGAATTCTGATAAACAAGATATTGGGGGGGGGGGCACCCTAAAAGATGCATCAAAGATGGTGCAGCCAAAAGACCAACAGATTCTCCAGCAATTCACAACATCCGACCATTATCACAAAATACGGGGATCTGATCCTCCATATTACTATACGGTGCTAAACCCCCCTTACTGCGACAAAGTGCCCCATTATTAGGGGGTCCTCCACTATCCATAGACTGGGGGGTCCTCCTTCTCTGAACCATGAGAACCATACACTCCTTTATACACTCCTCTATACACTCCTCTATACACCCCTCTATACACCCCTCTATACACCCCTATATAAACTCCTCTATACACCCCCTCTATACACCCCCTCTATACACTCCTCTATACACTCCTCTATACACCCCTCTATACACTCCTCTATACACCCCTCTATACACCCCTCTATACACCCCTCTATACACTCCTCTATACACCCCTCTATACACCCCTCTATACACTCCTCTATACACCCCCTCTATACACCCCCTCTATACACTCCTCTATACACCCCTCTATACACCCCCTCTATACACTCCTCTATACACCCCCTCTATACACTCCTCTATACACTCCTCTATACACCCCTCTATACACTCCTCTATACACCCTCTATACACCCTCTACACCCCTCTATACACCCCTCTATACACTCCTCTATACACCCCTCTATACACCCCTCTATACACTCCTCTATACACCCCCTCTATACACCCCCTCTATACACTCCTCTATACACCCCTCTATACACCCCCTCTATACACTCCTCTATACACCCCTCTATACACCCCTCTATACACTCCTCTATACACCCCCTCTATACACCCCCTCTATACACCCCTCTATACACTCCTCTATACACTCCTCTATACACCCCTCTATACACCCCCTCTATACACTCCTCTATACACTCCTCTATACACCCCTCTATACACCCCTCTATACACTCCTCTATACACCCCCTCTATACACCCCCTCTATACACTCCTCTATACACTCTTCTATACACTCCTCTATACACTCCTCTATACACAACTCTATACACCCCTCTATACACCCCCTCTATACACCCCCTCTATACACCCCTCTATACACCCCCTCTATACACCCCTCTATACACTCCTCTATACACTCCTCTATACACCCCTCTATACACTCCTCTATACATCCCTCTATACACCCCTCTATACACTCCTATATACACCCCTCTATACACCCCCTCTATACACCCCTCTATACACCCCCTCTATACACCCCTCTATACACTCCTCTATACACTCCTCTATACACTCCTCTATACACCCCTCTATACACTCCTATATACACCCCTCTATACACCCCCTCTATACACCCCTCTATACACCCCCTCTATACACCCCTCTATACACCCCCTCTATACACCCCTCTATACACTCCTCTATACACTCCTCTATACACCCCCTCTATACACCCCTCTATACACCCCTCTATACACCCCCTCTATACACCCCCTCTATACACCCCCTCTATACACCCCTCTATACACCCCTCTATACACTCCTCTATACACTCCTCTATACACCCCTCTATACACTCCTCTATACACTCCTCTATACACCCCTCTATACACCCCTCTATACACCCCATCTATACACTCCTCTATACACCCCTCTATACACCCCCTCTATACACTCCTTTATATGCAATGCCAAGCTGCTGCTAATAAAGCAAACAGAATATTGGCATTAAAAGGGGATCAACTCCAGAGATAAAACGATAATTCTCCCGCTCTACAAGACTCTGGTCCGGCCGCACCTGGAGTATACTGTCCAGTTCTGGGCACCAGTCCTCAGGAAGGATGTACTGGAAATGGAGCGAGTACAAAGAAGGGCAACAAAGCTAATAAAGGGTCTGGAGGATCTTAGTTATGAGGAAAGGTTGTGAGCTCTGAACTTATTCTCTCTGGAGAAGAGACGCTTGAGAGGGGATATGATTTCATTGTATAAATACCGGACTGGTGACCCCACAATATATAAATACCGGACTGGTGACCCCACAATATATAAATACCAGACTGGTGACCCCACAATATATAAATACCGGACTGGTGACCCCACAATATATAAATACCGGACTGGTGACCCCACAATATACAAATACCGGACTGGTAACCCCACAATATACAAATACCGGACTGGTGACCCCACAATATATAAATACCGGACTGGTGACCCCACAATATACAAATACCGGACTGGTGACCCCACAATATATAAATACCGGACTGGTGACCCCCAATATACAAATACCGTACTGGTGACCCCACAATATATAAATACCGGACTGGTGACCCCACAATATACAAATACCGGACTGGTGACCCCACAATATATAAATACCGGACTGGTGACCCCACAATATATAAATACCGGACTGGTGACCCCACAATATACAAATACCGGACTGGTGACCCCACAATATACAAATACCGGACTGGTGACCCCACAATATATAAATACCGGACTGATGACCCCACAATATATAAATACCAGACTGGTGACCCCACAATATATAAATACCGGACTGGTGACCCCACAATATATAAATACCGGACTGGTGACCCCACAATATACAAATACCGGACTGGTAACCCCACAATATACAAATACCGGACTGGTGACCCCACAATATATAAATACCGGACTGGTGACCCCACAATATACAAATACCGGACTGGTGACCCCACAATATATAAATACCGGACTGGTGACCCCCCAATATACAAATACCGTACTGGTGACCCCACAATATATAAATACCGGACTGGTGACCCCACAATATACAAATACCGGACTGGTGACCCCACAATATATAAATACCAGACTGGTGACCCCACAATATATAAATACCGGACTGGTGACCCCACAATATACAAATACCGGACTGGTGACCCCACAATATACAAATACCGGACTGGTGACCCCACAATATATAAATACCGGACTGGTGACCCCACAATATACAAATACCAGACTGGTGACCCCACAATATACAAATACCGGACTGGTGACCCCACAATATATAAATACCGGACTGGTGACCCCACAATATATAAATACCGGACTGGTGACCCCACAATATACAAATACCGGACTTGTGACCCCACAATATATAAATACCGGACTGGTGACCCCACAATATACAAATACCGGACTGCTGACCCCACAATATACAAATACCGGACTGGTGACCCCACAATATACAAATACCGGACTGGTGACCCCACAATATACAAATACCGGACTGGTGACCCCACAATATATAAATACTGGACTGGTGACCCCACAATAGGGATAAAACTTTTTCGCAGAAGAGAGTTTAATAAGACTCGTGGCCACTCATTACAATTAGAAGAAAAGAGATTTAACCTTAAACTACGTAGAGGGTTCTTTACTGTAAGAGCGGCAAGGATGTGGAATTCCCTTCCACAGGCGGTGGTCTCACCGGGGAGCATTGATAGCTTCAAGAAACTATTAGATAATCACCTGAATGACCACAACATACAGAGATATATAATGTAATACTGACACATAATCACACACATAGGTTGGACTTGATGGACTTGTGTCTTTTTTCAACCTCACCTACAATGTAACTATGTAACTATATATACTCCTCTATACACCCCCTCCATACACCCCTCTATACACCCCCTCTATACACCCCTCTATACACCCCTCTATACACTCCTCTATACACTCCTCTATACACCCCCTCCGTACACTCCTCTGTACACCCCCTCCATACACCCCTCTATACACCCCTCTATACACCCCCTCTATACACCCCTCTATATATTCCTCTATACACTCCTCTATACACTCCTCTATACACTCCTCTATACACACCCTCTATACACTCCTCTATACACTCCTTTATATACTCCTCTATACACTCCTCTATACACCCCTCTATACACCCCCTCTATACACCCCTCTATACACTCCTCTATACACTCCTCTATACACTCCTCTATACACCCCTCTATACACCACGTCTATACACTCCTCTATACACTCCTTTATACACTCCTCTATACACTCCTCTACACCCCCTCCATACACCCCCTCTATACACCCCCTCTATACACCCCCTCTATACACCCCCTCTATACACTCCTCTATACACTCCTCTATACACTCCTCTATACACTCCTCTATACACCCCCTCCGTACACTCCTCTGTACACCCCCTCCATACACCCCTCTATACACCCCCTCTATACACCCCCTCTATACACCCCCTCTATACACCCCTCTATACACCCCCTCTATACACCCCCTCTATACACCCCTCTATACACTCCTCTATACACCCCCTCT
>JBBHAA010003624.1:7500-60503 GCA_037953035.1 Aquarana catesbeiana | reverse complement strand
TAGCTAGATCAAGGTTTGATCTAGGTCAGTGCCAGGGTTAGTGTTAGGTTAAGGTAAGGTTCAAGGGTCACGGTTAGTATATTTTTGGGCAGCTTTTGTTTTAACCGGTTAGCGATTGCCCAGCGTAGATATACTGCAGCAGGGTGGCCGCTCTGTGCCAGATCATGTACCTACCCTGTTTCCCCGAAAATAAGACCTAGCGTGATTGTCGGTGATGGCTGCAATAAAAGCCCTACCCTGTTACCCCGAAAATAAGCCCTACCCTGAAAATAAGACCTACAAAGACTTTAACTAGGGCTTATTTGGGGGGTAGGGCTTATATTGCAGCCATCGCCGACAATCACGCTAGGTCTTATTTTCGAAACAGGGTAGTACGTGATCGGACTCTTCCGGGTCTGGGGCGTGCACGGCGCCGGCGACCCGCTCCGAATGGACAGATCAGGATCAAATCGGCGATCGGTCGTGAGAAAGGCAGCATGGCGGTCTGTGAAAGGGGAATGTGCTGTGTTCCTGCTAAGGAGGCTCTTTACATTCCCCCAGTCAAAGCACCCCCCCCCCTCCACAGTTAGTAATCACTCCCAGGGAACACATGTAACCCTTTGATTGCCCCTGATGTTAACCCCTTCCCTGCCAGTGTCATTAGTACAGTGACAGAGCATATTTTTAAGCACTGATCACTATATTAGTGTCTCTGGTCCCCAAAAGTGTCAAACATTTTAGGTGTCCGATTTGTCCGCCGCAATATCGCAGTCCCGCTATAAGTCGCTGATCGAAGCCATTACTAGTTAAAAAAAAAATTAGATAAAAATATCCCATAGTTAGTAGACGCTATAACTTTTGCACAAATCAGTATACGCTTATTGGGATTTGTTTTACCAAAAATATGTAGCAGAATACATATTGTTCTAAATTTATGAAGAATTTTGATTTTTTACATTTTTTTTATTGGGAATGTTTTATAGCAAAAAGTAAAAAAAATTTTTTTTTTTTTTTTTTTTAAATTGTCGGTCTTTTTTCGTAAAAACCACAGAGCTGATCAAATATCACCAAAAGAAAGTTCTATTTGTGGGGGAAAAAAGGAGATCAATTTTATTTCTAATGTTGTAAAGCGCTGCGTATACTGTCGGCGCTATATAAATCCTGTATAATAATATTTGGGTGCAACGTCACACAACCGCGCAATTGTCAGTTAAAGCGACGCAGTGCCGTATCACAAAAAAAATGGCCTGGGCAGGAAGGGGGTTAAAGCTTCCGGAGCTGAATCGGGGAGATATACGTTACAATTTACCACCAAATGAAAGCCCAATTTGTCCTGGAAAAAAAAAAAAACACAAGGCATAACCCACCTGGATGCATCAAGTAGTTGTGATGATATGTACAGTTTTACTAACACATGTCAAAGTTGAAAAATGATGTGCAGGCATTAACACTGGTTTTCTCACAGGTGTGTGCCAGGCCTATAGCTGGGTTTACATTGGTGCAGAGTCCTGATTGGCTAAATTTCTGTGTGCAGGTGGGTGGTAAAACCATGGCTCAACCGCATATTTTTAACTGCCCCCCCGAAAGAGCCCTTACCTTGCTCTGATATGAAGTGATGTTTCATCCTGTCTTCTCTCCTACATGGGAGGCTCTGCCTTCATTATAAGCACCTGGGGCAATGTCAGTGCAGTAATGAGAAAAGCTGCAGTGCCTGCATCCCTTTAGAAGAGGACTGACTATAGACAGACCCTCACCAACATGAACTTCCTATGTATGTGAAATGTGATCGGTATCTCAGGACAAGCATCTAGTACAAGCTGGGGGCCAATCACACAGGCCGGACATTTCGTTTTCGGGGGATATTCAACATACAGAGTTTTTGATTATTTTTGAAAAATTTCAATGCATGCAGATTGAATTAGAAAGGTTGATTCCCATCAGAGTCCCCCCTTACATCAGAGTCCCCATTAGGGCCCCCCCCCCCCCCCCTTACATCAGGGTCCCCATCAAAATCCCTCCTTGTATTGTCACTATATTTATATATATTCTCTAAATAATAGAGAAATATTAAAAATATGTAATTTCCTTAACACTCCTTACATCAGGATCCCATTACATCAGGGTCCCCATCTGAGTCCCTCCTTACATCGGGGTCCCCATCAGAGTCCCCATAAGTGTCAGCCCTGACATCAGGAGTGCAGACCATAGGAAGCCTTTGGGAAGCTCACAGTGTGCAAGACAGGATAATGCCATCTCTAGGAGTTTTTCAGTAAGTCTTCAGGAGGTTCCTAATTGGCCTATACCTTTAGCAAGGGAATTATTCAACTTTGGCCAAAGCTGCCTGGTCTGTCTTTATCTCCAGGCGCTCCTTATCTGCATAGGCAATTTTTGGTAAAGGTGAACCAACCCTCCGCTGTGCAGCTCGTTTTGCACAGAGTGGCCCCGAACATCCTCTTCTGGGGTCCCCTGGTGGCTCCCGCGGCTCCTCCCCACATTAGATAACCCCCTAGGAGAAGCGCTCTCCCTAAGGGGTTACCTCCCGGGTCCAGCATTTGCGTCCACAGACATGAATGCTGGACTCGGCCCCTCCCCCACGCCCATGTCATTGGATTTGATTGACAGCAGCAGGAGCCAATGGCTGCGCTGTTATCAATCTATCCGATCAAGAGCCGGTACCTCGTGCAGAGAGGGACAAGGAAGGTGACACCAATGATGGGGCACGCGTCCTCCCACAGACACCAATGATGGGGCACCATTCCTTCCATAGACGCCAACGAAGGGGCACCATTCCTTTCACAGACACCAATGATGGGGCACCATTCCTCCCAAAGATACCAATGATGGGGCACCATTTCTCCTATAGACACCAACGATGAGGCACCAGTCCTCCCACAGACACCAATGATGGGGAACCATTCCTCCCATAGACACCAACGATGGAGCACTATTCCTTTCGCAGACACCAATGATGGGGCACCATTCCTCCCATAAACACCAATGACGGGGCACCATTCCTCCCACAGACACCAATGAGGGGAACGATTCCCCCCAAAGATAACAATGATGGGGCACCATTCCTCCCACAGACACCAATGATGAAGCACCATTCCTCCCAAAGATACCAATGATGGGGCACCATTCCTCCCACAGACATCAACGATGGGGAACGATTCCTCCCACAGACACCAATGATGGGGCACCATTCCTCCCACAGACATCAACGATGGGACATCATTACTCCCTAAAATACCAACAATTGGGCAATATTCCGTCCACTAAAACCTATGTTGGGGCGCTGTTTGCTCTCACTGACACCACAGCATTTTCTAATCCCACTGGCTACAGTCTGGCCCCTCTAAAGCCTCAAAGAGAGTAAACCGGCCCTTTGTTCAGTAAGTTTGGAGATCCCTGCTCTAGAAGCTTCTTCTAAAGGCAGGGGGAAGCAACCAAACACCCAACCTGTGAATTATTTTCCCAAACAGACCAAACCAAACAATCTCAGCTCCGGTGATTACAGCAGAAGCCCAACCACAAAATTTACCTAGCAGCCTAACTCGGAGGGCGTTACAAATGCAAAGGGTTTAATACTCTAGTATTAAGGTGAAAAAACACAAAGGTTTTCAACCCCTTTAAAGCAGTTTAATCATTGTGAATGGGCTAGTAGCGCAACTTAAAATGCACATAAAAGCTGACATCACAGGGTGCATAGTTGCCAACAGTCCCAATTTTCCCGGGATAATCCCTATTTTGGGACCCTCTTCCCGATCGGAGGCCGTCCCGATTCGGGATTTTGCCTTTTTTGTCCAGGGAAATCGGGAATGTTTGCTTTTGCAGCAGCTGGCTCCAACAAAACGGCCGCCGGAGCCGCCGCTATATCGTTCCCCTTGTGTTCAGTGGAGAGGGAGGAGTCTCGATCTGTGCAGCCAATGAATCGGCTTCTCTCTTCACAATATTGAAGCCGGGGTTAGCTGCATGGATCCTCCTCCTCTCTCCACTAAACACACGGCGCTCGTGGAGTTTCTTCTGCTCTCTCTTGTCCCTCTCAGTGTAAAGCCCAGGCAGCGATGTACAGGGGGGTAACTAGGGGGAGAGAGGTAACTATGCACAGGGGGAGGGGGTAGCTATGTACAGGGGGGTAACTATGGCTCTGCCTGGGACACTGATGTAAGGACTGAGGCTGGGAACACTGGTGTAAGGACTGACTCTGCTGGGGGCAACTGATGTAAGGAGGGACTCTGCTGGGGGCACCTGATGCAAAGAAGGACTCTGCTGGGGGCAACTGATGCAAAGAGGGACTCTGCTGGGGGCACCTGATGCAAGAAGGGACTCTGCTGGGGGCATCTGATGCAAGGAGGGACTCTGCTGAGGGGCACCTGATGCAAGCAGGGGCTCTGCTGGGGGCACCTGATGCAAGGAGGGGCTCTGCTGGGGGCACCTGATGCAAGGAGGAACTCTGTTGGGGGCACCTCATGCAAGGAGGGACTCTGCTGGGGGCACCTCATGCAAGGAGGGACTCTGCTGGGGGCACCTCATGCAAGGAGGGACTCTGCTGGGGGCACCTCATGCAAGGAGGGACTCTGCTGGGGGCACCTCATGCAAGGAGGGACTCTGCTGGGGGCACCTGATGCAAGGAGGGACTTTGCTGGGGGCACCTGATGCAAGGACGGAATCTGCTGGGGGCACCTGATGCAAAGACAGACTCTGCTGGGGGCACCTGATGCAAGGACAGACTCTGCTGGGGGCACCTGATGCAAGGACGGACTCTGCTGGGGGCACCTGATGCAAGGACGGACTCTGCTGGGGGCACCTGATGCAAGGACGGACTCTGCTGGGGGCACCTGATGCAAGGACTGACTCTGCTGGGGGCACCTTGTGCAAGGACGGACTCTGCTTGTGGCAGGTGATGTGGCAGGTGACACGCTCAGGGATCCCACTGATTCGGCAGTATGGTGAGTTGAATGATTTCATTCTATATTACAATTTAATAATATTAATAATGCACTTCAATCATCCTGACACCATAACAACCATGGTTCCGGGATGATTAAAGTGCTAACACCAGGTGTTTGGAGTATCCTTATCTGCTGATTGTTAAACTTTCTTGAATACACATATTTCTATTGTTGTGTAGGATCTGGGGCTGCTGTCCCTCCATCCCTCTCCCGCTATTTCACGTAAACCACGCCCATTTTGACACATGCCCCACCCCCTAATTATAATAGGACTACGGCTGCAGCCAAAAAAGTGTCCCTAAATTTTTTTTTACAATGTTGGTAACTATGAGGGTGCAGCATGTGCATGTTGGTGAACTGCAGTGCAGGCATGATGCCAACTACCATTGGTGTGCATTGAGGTGCCACGTGTGCATTTAGGAGAACAGCAGTGGGTGCAAATGATGGTGCATAATGCACACTTGTATGTGTTGTGCTCACACGCTGCAATGCATTGTTACAACGCATCACAGTGCTCACCTTTTCAAATTTATTTAACTTTATCATTCTCATTTTAACTCTATGCACAGCAGTGTGTCAACAAGCAATTGCTGTTGTGCACTGCGCTGACATGCTGCGTTTTTATGCAACACACACCAGCGCCCTTGCATGGTGTCAACAGGGCACGTAGAGAACGATTGTTGTAGTGTCCTTGTGTTGAGCATGCGCTGACCAATGCAGATTACCGTACCCGGTGTGAACGAGCCTTATGCATTTGTTTGAATGGGCCCTCACACAATATCCTTGTTTTCCTATCAGACACTAGTCCTGTAAACTTGGGTTTCTAATTTTCGAGTATGGAAATCGGTGAAAAGGGAAATGACTTTGCAACTTTCTTGTGTAGGGGATTGTTACTGCAATGCTACGTGCGTTTCAGAAGCTTGTTCCTCTTATGGTAACTCTTATCTCATTGGGTGTAAACCAATGCAAATCTTATATCTGACCACCTTGGCTCGGAAGTCTGGGTAATGTTTTGACTTTTTGATTTGACAAGTACTTGGTATTGTCGGTATAAGGCCAGTTTTATACCGCATGGATTACTGTGGGTTTAATTAGATTCCAAGTGAAGTGCACAAGAAATTGAGCTTGTTTTCTTTGCAAAGTGAATTTTCCCTTCAAATACTAGAGTATTAAACCCTTTGCATTTGTAACGCTCTCCCAGTTAGGCTGCTAGTTAAATTTCGTGGTTGGGCTTCTGCTGTAATCACCAGAGCGGAGATTGTTTGGTTTGGTCTGTTTGGGGCTTCACAGGTTGCGTGTTTGGTTGCTTCCCCCTGCCTTTAGAAGAAGCTTCTAGAGCAGGGATCTCCAAACTTACTGAACAAAGAGCCAGTTTACTGTCTTTGAGGCTTTATAGGGACCAGACTGTAGCCAGTGGGATTAGAAAACACTGTGGTGTCAGTGAGAGCAAACAGCGCACCATCATAGGTTTTAGTGGACGGAATATTGCCCAATTATTGGTATTCAAGGTAGTAATGATGCCCCATCGTTGTCTGTGGGAGGAACGGCCCTCCATCGTTGGTGTCTGTGGGATGAATGGCGCCCTATCATTGGTGATTATGGGAGGAATAGTGCCCCATCATTGGTATCTTTCGGAGGAATCGTTCCCCATCATTGGTGTCTGTGGGAGGAATGGCGCCCCATCGTTGGTGTCTTTGGGACGAATGGGGCCCCATCGTTGGTAATTAGGGAAGGAAGGTCGCTCCATCATTGGTGTCTTTGGGACGAATGGCGCCCCATCGTTGGTGTCTGTGGGACGAATAGTGCCCCATCGTTGGTGTCTTTGGGACGAATGGGGCCCCATCGTTGGTGATTAGGGGAGGAATGGCGCTCCATCATTGGTGTCTTTGGGACAAATGGTGCACCATCTTTGGTGATTATGGGAGGAATGGTGCCTCATCATTGGTATCTTTGGGAGGAATCGTTCCCCATCGTTGGTGATTATGGGAGGAATGGCGCTCCATCATTGGTGTCTTTGGGATGAATGGCGCTCCATCATTGGTGTCTGTGGGACGAATAGTGCCCCATCGTTGGTGATTATGGGAGGAATGGTGCCCCATCATTGGTATCTTTGGAAGGAATCGTTCCCCATCATTGG
Organism: Aquarana catesbeiana; assembly: GCA_037953035.1. Classification (NCBI taxonomy): domain Eukaryota; kingdom Metazoa; phylum Chordata; class Amphibia; order Anura; family Ranidae; genus Aquarana; species Aquarana catesbeiana. Next base: position 53,435 of record JBBHAA010003624.1, on the reverse strand, counting down.
TGTCTGTAAGAGGAATGGCGCTCCATCATTGGTGTCTGTGGGATGAATGTCGCCCTATCATTGGTGATTATGGGAGGAATGGTGCCCCATCATCGGTATCTTTGGGAGGAATCGTTCCCCATCATTGGTATCTGTGAGAGGAATGGCGCCCCATCGTTGGCGTCTTTGGGACAAATGGGGCCCCATCGTTGGTGATTAGGGGAGGAATGGCGCTCCATCATTGGTGTCTTTGGGACAAATGGTGCACCATCTTTGGTGATTATGGGAGGAATGGTGCCTCATCATTGGTATCTTTGGGAGGAATCGTTCTCCATCATTGGTGTCTGTGGGAGGAATGGTGCCCCATCATTGGTTTCAGTGGATGGCATGGTACCCCAAGGGCCAAATAGAGGCAAACAAAGGGCCACATCCGGCCCATGGGCCCCAGTTTGGAGACCAATGTTCTAGAGCTTAGAGAGGGCAGAACGCAAATGCCCAGCCTAAATATTTTGTAGGATATATAGTGATTGGGGTGGGGTATTGAAAGAAAATGTGGTCTAGCAGGGTATCATCCCGTTAGTAACATAGTAAAAGAACATAGTAAAGTGGGACTTTGAATATATCTCTGGCGACCATCAAATATATTGATATCCAACTTATATAATTATAACAAATTTTATTGACAGTTAATTAAAAAGACATTTGTAAAGACATCATAAAAGCTTATAATGTGGTGGTTGTAATGCACTTTTAATGTATGTCCTTGAAAAAAGGGGGGTCTACGGGTTTCACGGCCAAACTGCTTCCTCAGGACCCATAAGGATCAATACAATTAAAGTTGTGGGTAACATTGCAACAATACAAAAAAAGAGAAAAGTAACACATATTAATGATATGTACAATTTATACATAACCATTGGTTGATCATTACAGTTCCCATATGTGATATATAAATGGGTATATAAATAAACCCCTAATAGAAACAAAGAGATTGTTCCCTCTGTGCAGAGCCCTGTGTTGTTTGTCAACACAGGGCTCTAGGCTGTGATTCGGCATAGCCGATCAGCAGGTCCTGCCCATAAATCATTGGCTGGGATCTGCAGTCAGACTCCCGCTGTGTCAAATCACAGGGGGAGTAGGAGGACAGTAGTGCGCATGCACGTGCGCAGTGCCTGTAGGAGCCGCCCTGTTACAGTATATATACTGCGGCAGGTCGGCAAGGGGTTAAGCATAAAAAATGCACGAATGCGCATAAACACGCGCGTTTGCGCGTTAATCCATTCTAATGCCCAAAATAAATGAACAGAATAAAGTAATAATTAACGCACATAATCGCGTGTGAAAAATGCAGCTTTTGCCGCATTTGCTGCTTTTTTCCCTGAAAGGAGACCCTGAAAGGCATCAAAAGCAGTGCAGTGTGCATGAAGCCTTAATACAGGTAAACGGTATGCAGGTAAAAGCAAACACTGTCCTTAGACCTTTCACACTGAGCCGCCCCGGGCGTCAGTGGTAAAGCGGCGCTATTTTTAGCACCGCTTTACCGTCGTTTTAGCGGCGCTGTTCGGCCACTAGCGTTGTAACCCCCGCTAGCGGCCCGAAAGGGGGTTAAATCCGCTCGCAAAACGCCGCTGCTGCGGCGCTTTGCCAGCAGCATAGCAGCGCTGCCCCATTGTTTTCAATGGGCAGGGGCGCTTTAGGAGCGGTGAGTTCACTGCTCCTAATGCGCTCCAAAGAAGCTGCTGGCAGGACTTTTTCTGACGCCCTGCCAGCGCACCGCTCCAGTGTGAAAGCACTCGGGGCTTTCACATTGGAGAGACAGGAGCCGCTGTTTCAGGGCACTTTGCGGGCGCTATTTTTAGCGCTATAGCACCTGCAAAGCACCTCGGTGTGAAAGGGGGTCTTAAAAATCTATTTTTGCATTAATATGCATTAAGAAATGTACTCTAAACGCGTATAGATGCAGATTTTACAGTGCCAGCGTGAATCAAGACTTAGAGGCAGTTTTCAGGTTTGCCCGGCCCCAGGAAGCACCAATTTGTTACTTAATCTGCTAAAGCAGCAAGTTCACCGGGACAGTGTAGGAGGGACCTGGATGAGCAGCGGGTGAGCAGATATGTCCAGGCAACCGCTGATTAATTTGTTGTTCTGCTTGTGTCAACATGCCGAGCTGCTGCTCTCCTGGTAAAATTGCTGGCAAATTTTCCATAATTGTCTCTTATAAGGCGGAATGAAAGCTGTGCACTGCCTGTGCGTGAATGGGAGGCAATGGGGGCATATGCTGTGCCTGGCCCATAGGCTTCCCAGTTAAAAGGACACATCACTTCTTACTTCTGCAGCACTAACCCCGTAGGAGTTGCACATGTGGAGTGAACAGCGTCTCACACAACCTTCTTCAGAAATTCTAGCCCACCTGGCTGCCACCAGCCCACCTGGCTGCTTTCTCTTCCCAGTCTTCCCGACTGACACACACACACATGGAAACTCCCCAGGGCAAGTTTGGATGAAGACCTGGCACAATGCTGTCTTAAAGAGAGATCTGCTACAGGTGGCAGTCTCTCCCCTTGTCTGTCCCTGCACCGTGTTGTTCTACTCACCGCCTCTCCTTGCTCCTGCTGCCTCTCTGGTTAGGGTCCCTCCACCTGCCTCCTGTAGTCCCATGGTGAGATCCTTCCAGGTCAGCCTCTCGAGCTCCAGCCTCCCCAGTAGGACACCAACAGACTCTCCTCAGCACTGCTTTTCCATCTTCCACCCAACTCCCTGACTGGCATTGCTCATTCCTATTTAAGGACTCCTTAGTCCCCTGCCAGGTCCGCTCCTGGGGATTGGCTAAGGGCCCCTAAATATTTAAGGCAACCCCTCCTAGTTTCCTCCCACTATCTTCTAGAACGTTCTCCAACATTCTAGAAACAGGGGGAGGCACCAGAGAGCTGCCAGGATGAGTCACCCAGCCCTAACCTCTAATAACCCAGAGCCAGATTCCATGCCTCAGGTTTATCCCTGGGCCAGATACATTTTCCTGTACTACCGCTAGTAGCACACTAGAGGGTTGCTACACTTATAACCACTGAAGCCCTCCTACTGTTCAGTGCTAATGTGCTTCCTTCTGAATGATAAATAAAGAAGGGACAGTCAGTCAATCTGAGACCCTTTAAGAGTCAAACTTCTGGTGTCTAACCCTCAAGAAGCACTTCTATGTCTGGAGCCATAAGCAAAATGTCCCACCCTGCAACACTCTTTAGTGAAGGTTTCCTTCTCCAGCAAAGCTTCCTTCAGGCCCTCAGCACATGGCACCTATTGAGTCCTTGTAGCAGCCTCCCAGGGATTGGCTAAGGTCATATAAATATTCATAACCTCTGTGATCGATCCTCCCATTCACTTTCTTGAATACTCTTCCAGAAGTAAGCAGAAACAATCAACCACCAGGTTTAGGGATATGTATGTGGTTTACGTGGACACAGCAGGTATGTAGACCCAGGAACTCAGAACAGGGATGGTGGGAACACCTCATAATGGGCACAGCAGATATACAGATGCAGTAACTCAGCACAGGGATGGTGGGAACTCCTAATAATGGGCACAGCAGGTGTACAGACCTGGGAACTCATCACTGGGATGGTGGGAACCCCTCATAATGGGCACAGGAGGTGTACAGACCCAGGAACTCAGCAGTGGGATTGTGGGAACCCCTTATAATGGATACAGCAGGGGTGTAGACTCTGGAACTCAGCACAGGGATGGTGGGAACCCCTCATAGTGGTCACAGCAGGTGTACAGACCCAGGAATTCAGCACAGGGGTGGTGGGAACCCCTCATAATGGGCACAACAGGTGTAAAGACCTGGGAACTCAGCACTGGGATAGTGGGAACCCCTTATAATGGGCACAGCAGGTGTTCAGACCGGGGAACTCAGCACAGGGATGGTGGGAACCCCTGGTAACAGGAGTTGTACAAGGAACACAACATTTTCTATACATGTCTGGAGGCCATTAGATGCAGAAAGATACATTGCCAGGAATAAGGGCAAAACTGAACGCAGAGAAAAAAACGTAAAGTTTAGACATACTTATACTAAAGAAACATATATCTCCTGATTTTTCCATAAGCCAACCAGTGCCAAGCCAGGACAGTACTGGAAGGATCAGACGTTTCCCTTTCTTCGTCCAAACGCATGACTGGCGTGTGTATCTTCCTCGTGTATTAATAAGGGATCCTTCCTGAAGAAGCACTCCGGCATAAAGTACATTGTAAACACTTTAAGTGTATGCTCTAAAAGCGTGCACACAGCAGGCTGCAGAAAGTCGCAGCAGCCAATCAGATCTCAGTTTAAGGTCAGGGATGAGTGAAAATGAGAGTTTTCATTTTCATACCTTTTGGTCAAAATGTGGGAAATCTCAGCACTGGAGTCAACAGGGAAGGTAGTTTTTAAAGCTGAACTGTGATTGAAATGCAGGGATGCCCCCAGCATGTAGGAGAGGAAGGAAGTGCACCTTTATTTGGATCTGCTCTGCCTCCCACCTGCTACCATTTGGCTGGAGTCTTAAGCTGTAAGCCTACCGCTGGGAAGAATGGATTCTGTAATAAGGGAGCTCATGCTTAGGGGGACCTCTAATGTATAGGGAGGGCTCTGATGATGGAAGTGTGTGGTTTCCAATGTGATTCTATGATGGGGGGACTCTAATGTGATTGAGGGGATTCTGAGAAGAGGGACTCTGATGTGATGGGGGGCACTGAAGGGAAGGGAGGCTTGTTATGTGATGGGAGTCTCTGATGGAAAGGGAGACTTGTGACGTGATAGGGGAACTCTAATGGGAAGGGAACCCTCTGATGTGATGGTGGGACTCTGATGGAAAGGGAGGCTTCTGATGTGACGGGAGAGCACTGATGGGAAGGGAGGCTTCTGATGTGATAGGGGGTCTCTGATGGGAAGGGAGGCTTCTGATGTGATAGGGGGTCTCTGATGGGAAGGGAGGCTTCTGATGTGATAGGGGGTCTCTGATGGGAAGGGAGGCTTCTGATGTGATAGGGGGTGTCTGATGGGAAGGGAGGCTTCTGATGTGATAGGGGGTCTCTGATGGGAAGGGAGGCTTCTGATGTGATAGGGGGTGTCTGATGGGAAGGGAGGCTTCTGATGTGATGGGGGGGATTCCTATGTGATGGGGGAACTGTGATGTTATGGGGGGGGCCTTTGATGCAACAAGAAAGCCTTTGATGTGATAGGGGGACTCTTTAAGTTATGAAGGAATTCTGATAGGAAGGGAGGCTTGTGGCATGATGGGGGGGACTCTGATGAGAAGGGAGGCTTGTGAGGTGATGGGGGAATTTCTATGTGATGGGGAACTCTGATGGGAAGGGAGACTTGTGATGTGATGGGGGAACTCTGATAGAAAGGGGGGATTCTGATGTGATGGGAAGACACTGATGGAAAGGGAGCCTTCAGATGTGACAGGAGAACACTGATGGGAAGGGAGACTTGTGATGTGATGGTGGGACTCTGATGGGAAGGGAGGCTTCTGATGTGATAGGGGATCTCTGATGGGAAGGGAGGCTTGTGATGTGATGGGGGGGAATTCCTATGTGATGGGGGAACTGAGATGTGATGGGGGGGCCCTTAGATGCAACAAAAAAGCCTTTGATGTGATAGGGGGACTCTTTAAGTTATGAAGGAACTCTGATAGGGAGGCTTGTGACATGATGGGGGGACTCTGATGAGAAGGGAGGCTTGTGATGTGATGGGGGGACTCTGATGGGAAGAGAGACTTGTGACGTGACGGGGGAACTCTGATGGGAAGAGAGATTTGTGACGTGATGGGGGAACTCTGATGGGAAGAGAGTCTTGTGATGTGATGGGGGGACTCCTGTGTGATGGGGGACATCTGATGGGAAGGGAGACTTGTGATGTCATGGGGGAACTCTGGTGGGAAGGGAGGCTTTTGATGTGATGGAAGTTCTCTGGTGGGAAGGGAGGCTTTGGTGGGACTCCTATGTGATGGGGAAAATGTGATGTTATGGGGGGGGACCTTTGATGCAACAAGAGGGGGGGGGGGTCTCTGGTGGGAAGAGAGGCTTTTGATGTGATGGGGGGACTCCTATGGGATGAGGACCTCTGATGGGAAGGGAGACGTGTGATGTTATAGGGGAACTCTGATGGAAAGGGAGGCTTCTGATGTGATGAGAGAACTCTCATGGGAAGGGAGGCTTTTGATGTGATTGGGGGTCTCTGGTGGGAAGGGAGGCCTTTGATGTGATGGGGGGGTCTCCGATGGGAAGGGAGGCTTTTGATGTGATGGGGGTCTCTGGTGGGAAGGGAGGCCTTTGATGTGATGGGGGGGTCTCCGATGGGAAGGGAGGCTTTTGATGTGATGGGGGTCTCTGGTGGGAAGGGAGGCCTTTGATGTGATGGGGGTCTCTGGTGGGAAGGGAGGCCTTTGATGTGATGGGGGGGTCTCTGGTGGGAAGGGAGGCCTTTGATGTGGTGGGGGGGTCTCCGATGGGAAGGGAGGCTTTTGATGTGATGGGGGGGACTCTGATGAGAAGGGAGGCTTCTGATGTGATGGGTGGGGGGGTCTCTGGTGGGAAGGGAGGCTTCCGATGTGATGGGTGGGGGGGGGGGTCTCTGGTGGGAAGGGAGGCTTTTGATGTGATGGGGGGGTCTCTGGTGGGAAGGGAGGCTTTTGATGTGATGGGGGGGTCTCTGGTGGGAAGGGAGGCCTTTGATGTGGTGGGGGGGTCTCCGATGGGAAGGGAGGCTTTTGATGTGATGGGGTGGACTCTGATGAGAAGGGAGGCTTCTGATGTGATGGGGGGGGGTCTCCGATGGGAAGGGAGGCCTTTGATGTGATTGGGGGGTCTCTGGTGGGAAGGGAGGCCTTTGATGTGATGGGGGGGGTCTCTGGTGGGAAGGGAGGCTTTTGATGTGATGGGGGGGGGGTCTCTGGTGGGAAGGGAGGCCTTTGATGTGATTGGGGGGTCTCCGATGAGAAGGGAGGCTTTTGATGTGATGGGGGGTCTCTGGTGGGAAGAGAGGCTTTTGATATGATGGGGGGGGGTCTCTGGTGGGAAGGGAGGCCTTTGATGTGATGGGGGTCTCTGGTGGGAAGAGAGGCTTTTGATATGATGGGGGGGGGTCTCTGGTGGGAAAGGAGGCCTTTGATGTGATGGGGGGGTCTCCGGTGGGAAGGGAGGCTTTTGATGTGATGAGGGGCGACTCTGATGAAAAGAGGGACTCTGAGGGGAAAGAGGACTCTATTGGGAAAGGGGACTCTGATGTGAAGGGGGGGCTTCTTATGTGAAGTTAATGTCATGGAGGTAGTTGTGTTCATCATCCCAGGCTCAGGTTTCTCATTGGTAGGTTTCTTAGACTGCGGTTCCTCAATATTTTGCACGCTTCCAAAGGGCGCCGCGACTGAAGTTGAGTAACGCTGGTCTAAGCCGCCAGGCATTGTTGGGCAGACTGAGCCCTTAAGACCCCCATCATCAATCTGTGGAGAGAGCCGGGCAGAGCTCAGAGTCACATCCATCGAAAACTCCGGAATCCTCGGCCAAGCCTCAGACTGCGGACGGGACAGACGGTATAAATCAAACGTTAGTAGAAAATCTTTCCTGATATGCGAATAATCAGAATTTTTGGTTATTTGCCAGAGAACTAGAAAGTGAAGAATTCACGCTGAGCTTCTTTCCTGCCAATTGGCGGATTCTTGTATCTGGATGTCAGCGCCGATATGAAAATTTACTGTCATAGGGGGAGGGTAGAAAAGGATGCAATGTAAATAGCGGTTTCCCTGTCCTAGCTCCATCCTGGATATCGGACGCAGAGCTGGAGCCCAGCGTTGTGTATAGCGAAGGTCATTCCAGCCCGGGACTCACGGGACAGATCGCTGCCGTGATATAAAGTCCTTTCCCGGGACATTCGTCTTGCTGCTGTCAGATCGAGTCTACCAGTTATTGTTTGTTAATGTAATCCGGGGTAAATATTTGGGATTGGCACCGTCCTCTTCCCTTCTGTCTGTGCCAGCGGGCTCAGGACTGCGCTCATCAGAGAATGATCCCAGGCCGCCGTCATAGCGAAACGCCTTCCAATCACCAGGCGTGGGGCACTGGAATGTCAGACCTGATTGTCAGTATCATGCCTTCTACTATCTAACATAAAAAAAAAAAAAATTATTATTATTTAGATCTGAGCTTCAGCCCTCCCTTCAGTCTTGCACAGTTTTACCGGCTCCTCTCCTCTGAAATGCTTCCCTCTGATTTCACCGCACACTGTGAGCTTCTCGCAATGTGCATTAGAAGCTGCAGCAAATCAGAGAGAGCCCCGCCTATTTTCAGCTCAGCTGTCCCTTTCATTCATTGGATTTCAGGTCTGTCGATCATGGAGGCTCAGCATCACATGCGGGCGTTACCTAGGATGGTCTGCATGCAAATACAGCCCTGCCTAAGAAACGCCCACTCCTCGAGACCTGATGTCTGATCAAGGCATTATGATATTTGCATAACTCCTCCCAAGAGCCCGCCCACATGTGGGTGTTACCCTGATCTGCGTGCAAATACAGCCCTGCCTAAGAAACGCCCACTCTTCCAGACTGACATCCACCCATCAAGGCGTTTTGATATTTGTATAACTCCTCCCAAGAGCCCGCCCACTGCCTGCATCAGGGCTGAGGGCTCTTTAGAGGAGTACAGAGGCCGGGTGCTGGGATGTTTTCAGGAAGCGATGTACAGTACCCTGCTGGCCCCTCCCACCAGCCATGATCTGCCAGCTTTGCCTAGTGAAGTACAGAGACCCAGTGATGGTATCACTGGGTCTAAAATAAGGTATATAATGGAAAAAGAAAGCTTTCACTTAAAAAAAAATAAATAAAAAGCATGTTGACGGGGATAAGTGAACAGGGAAAAGAGTTTAGCTTTAAAGTGGTTGTAAATCTCAGACATGAGAAATGAATAAAAATTAATTAATAATAATAATAATAATATAATAATGAAACACCCAAACCTGAACAAAAAATAAAGTATTATTTTATTATTATTTTTAATAATAATAATTATAATTAATAATAATTTGTTTATTTTGTGTTAGGCTGTTTAGTTATTATTATTATTATTTTTTTTTTTAATGGTTAGGGGGTTAATTGTTTATTATTACATAGTATTCATTTATTGTGTTCATTTATTTTATTTATTTATTTATTTGTGTAATTTTTTTGTGTAATTTTATTTTACATTTATTTTTTTCATTTACTATTATTATTAGTAGTAGTAGTATTAGTAGTATTAACACCCTAAAAAAAAAAAAATCCCAACCCTAAACTAACCTTAATTCTAATCCGTTACCGTAACAAAAAAAAAATAATAATAAATGAATAACAATAATACAAATTAAAAAAATAAATAAAAGCTGATGGAAAAGCTAAAAGGGCTGAAAAAAATAGCATGCAAAAGATGATAGTTTTCTTTATTGGCTTAAAAAATGCTGTATAAAAAAGTGCAAATTGCGCATTAAAAAAACGCACAAATACACTCAGTTGTGAATGTAGCCTCAAGCTGGCCATACACCATACAATTTTCTTATTCAATTTTCTTTAGATTTACCTTCAACTATGTAGTGTAAGGGCCTGCCTGGTTGCATACAAATTGAAAGTGTTTAGGTTTGACCTCCTACTATATGGTTTTGGTAAATCTAAAGGAAAGTTGTACAGGAAAATTGTATAATGTATGGCCAGCCTAAGTGTCATTTCTGTCTGGTGCTGCCTTCCTTTGCTATCAGCATGAATCACTGCTGACAAGTTTTCCTGACACCAAGAGAAAAATGGTGACAGGGGAGGGACCTCCAGCTGATTGACAGCCTCAGCTCTGTTCATGTGTGAATCAGCTCTCATAGTTCTCCTCACTGAGCTCTGCAGAGTGTAACTGCAGCTCTCCGCCCCCTTTTTTCCTGACAGTTCAGACAAGCTTTATAAACTCTGGACTTTAAATGGATGTAGAGAAGACTGCAGATAAACAGGTACAGGTTATGTAGGAGGATTTGTTTATCTCTGTGTATCAGCTGAGGCCAGTCACTTCTCTGGGTATATGGAAGGGTTTACAACCATTTTAAAGTATGGAAGTCAATACAACAGCCAGTCAAGCAGCAAGGGAGCACAGCAAGGACAATCTTTATATTTCTGGCATGACAGGTTCACTTTAAAGCAAGCCATTTTGAACTGTTAAATAGTTTACTTTCTTTGCTTAAAGAGGAACTGCAGTCACACACCTCCCAACTTTTTAAGATGGGAACCAAGGACACCTATCAGCAAAAGTATGCAGGCATAGGACACACCCCTTGCCACGCCCCCTTAAAGGAGAATTGTACAAAAAAAACAAGATTGGTTAAACCCACAAGTGCTTTTTTTTACCACTACTTTATATTGGGTTTTGGAATTTACAAATGCAGCAATTTAGAAATCAGATGAGAGGTTTAGCACTGGGAAACACTTTTTGATAGATAAAAAGTGCATTTTATATACATCTATATAGATCAGACCAAAATGAGGGACAAATGAGGAGGAAAGAGGGACAGAGGGACATTGCTCCAAATCAGGGACAGTTGGGAGCTATGCAGTCTGCTCACAGAATTGGTAATAAAAACATCTTTGCTTCCCTCCAACCACTTTGCATATTATTTTATATATACTGTGATTCTGTACTTGCCAGATATGCTGCAGAAATCTCCCTCCACTGAGTCTGGCTGCAGCCATTTTAACTGTGGGCGGCTGAAGCTGCTGCCTGTTCACTTCCTGGATTTACACAGACACACAGAGCATACCTCCCAACATTTTGAGATGGGAATGAGGGACATCTACTTGCAAACTGTATGTAGGCATAGGACACGCCTCCCTGACACACACCCTTAAAGGGGAATTAACCAAAAAAAAAAGGTTAATTAAATCCACAAGGACTTTTTTTTTTTTACCACTACTATTCCTTTATATTGGCTTTTAAAATTTACAAATGCAGCAATTTCGAATTTGGATGAAAGGTTTAGCACTTGGAAACACTTTTTGAAAGATAAAAAGTGCATTTTATATACAACTACATAGATCAGACCAAAATGAGGGGACAAATGAGGGGGGAAGAGGGACAGAGGGACATTGCTGCAAATCAGGGACAGTCCCTCCAAATCGGGGACAGTTGGGAGCTATGCACAGAGGCACGCCTCCAGCTCTGCAGCTCTCATTGGCCCTCTTAAGACTCATCCCCGTCCCTTCCTGGCAAACTTTCACAAGAGAGAGAGAGAGAGAGAGCTGTGTATGATGTCATAAGCCTAGGCTTTTAATCAGACAAGAAACAGGAAGTGGGCTGTATAAGGTATTTACTGGCAGAAAAAAAAAAAAAAGTTTTACTATCCAAAGTTAAAACAACAACAAGGGCAGAAGATTTAATAGATGGAAAGATTAAAAAAAAAATGACTGAAGGTCCGCTTTACATTCCTGAAATCCACTTCTATAAAATTCAGCCTCCTTGTTGCTGTGTCCCTATGGGGAGGAAATTTCTCATTTCCTGTTCTAGTGAGAGGGGTCACCAGGACAGGAAATGAGGGGAACTCTCCCACAGTGATAAAAATCCAACAGGTTCTAACGTTTTCTTCACTTTAATTGATAAAAAAAAAAAAGGTTTGGGCTGGAGTTCTGCTTTTAGGTTCAACCGGTGCTTTAAGCTCCACCCATGAAAGTGAAATTTCCCTTCTTCATTTTTCCTGCGATATGACAGCAGCTTGTTATGTATGCAAACAGTCCATGAATGTGATGTTAACACTTTACATAGACAGCGGGGTGATGCCAGTGACAGGAGTCACCTTGTATGTACAGCCTGGCCATGCCGAGCCGGTAATGTGAAGGGCGGATCGGGTTCTCCAAGGGTCGGAGTTGGGCGACCTTCCAATCTGATGGGCAGCAGGATGGGACCGGGCAACAAAATTCACAACGCAGGCGGACATTCAGGCTTAAAGCTGAACATCACAGCTCTGTATGCATTTACCACTTGACCTCCGGAAGATTTACCCCCCCCCCCCCAGCTTTCATGACCAGGCCTTTTTTTGCGATACGGCACTGCGTTGCTATAACTGACAATTGCGCGTTCGTGCGACCTTGCACCCAAATAAAATTGATGTCCTTTTTTTTCCACAAATAGAGCTTTCTTTTGGTGGTATTTGATCACCATTTGCATTTTTTTTTTTTCAGTATAAACAAAAAACATCGGAAGATCTCCCCTCTACTACTTTTCTGGCGCCAGCCCAAAATTTGGGATTTTCTTTTGCTTTCACTGATAATGCTAAACAGGACAAATAGAGACGGAGGCACAGACAGCAATATATACTGACAGGGGTTCTAATCCTTCTCCACTCTATCCAAAACTTAAAAAAAAAAAAGTTCTGCTTTAGTTATACTTTATTTTTTTTTTCCTATTGTTTTCCCTCCAAGTCAGACGGGGTGGGGGGTCCCCTCCCACCTTCATAGGAACACCTAGACGGGGTGGGGGGGTCCCCCTCCCACCTTCATAGGAACACCTAGACGGGGTGGGGGGGTCCCCCTCCCACCTTCATAGGAACACCTAGACATTCATGTTTGGACTCCCCTCATTGGAATGATCCCAACCTGATTGCTGCATTATATACTATGTGTAATCTCCTACAACTGCCATGAAGTTCAGTTGTGGAACTATGCAGTAAACTGAAGATAGGACTGTTACAACCAAACACACAGTGACCCCCGCTGGCAGCGTTAGGACTCGTTTTTTGTGCGTTGAGGCTCATTGCATTAGGCAGCCCATTCAAAATGACCGCAACGCACTTCAATGCATGAAAATGCAGGTCCTACTGCATTGGTGTTGCAGTGCGTATCATTGCTTGCAGTGTGTACTGAAAGTGTATCGGGTGCCAATCCAAATCAATAGCACCGCAAGACATTAACACATGGATGGTGGCTGGCTGGCGTGCGTGGTGGCAACATGGCATTTTCACTGTGTTACCACAATATGCCGGTGTGAACAATCTGCCAAAACTGACAGAGCTAAACCGGTCTGTTTCATTTGGCCCACAGGTACTCAGTTGGTGAAATCTCCCTGCTGAGTTCTTGATTTGCACTCCTCACCTACAATGAGTTTCCACATTTGCTGTGCCCATTATGAGGGGTTCCCACCATTCCTGTGCCAAGTTCTCGGGTCTGTACACCTGCTATGCCCATTATGAGGGGTTCCCACCATCCCTGTGCCAAGTTCCCAGGTCTGTACACCTGCTATGCCCATTATGAGAGGTTCCCATCATCCCTGTGCCAAGTTCTTGGGTCTGTACACCTGCTGTGCCCATTATGAGGCATTCCCACCATCCCTGTGCCAAGTTCCCAGGTCTGTACACCTGCTGTGCCCATTGTAAAGGGTTCCCACCATCTTTGTGCTGAGTTCCCGGTTCTATACACCCGCTGTGCCCATTATGAGGGGTTCCCATCATCTCAGCTGGACTTATTATTTATTTTATATTCTAAGGCAGGAGAATTGGGAACACCCAAAACTCCAAGAAGGGCAGGTACGGACTAGGAGCTATAGGCAGGGAGATTTTTGCCATTGTAGTCCCCAAAGAATTATTAGATCGCAGGGGGTGACTCACCCCCCCCCCCCCCCCCCCCAAAGACACCGCCTACAACTAAAACAGAACCTGGAGGTGGATTGTCCCTATATTCAACTATTGGCTGATGTTAGATTATTAGATTGTAAGCTCCTATGAGCATGGTCCTCCTAACCCTCCTGTACTGAATGGTATTGTGCCTGTTCTGTCTCCCTTTATATTTTAAGATGCTGTTGGCGCTGTATAAATCCTGTATAAAAATAATAAACCTTACCTGTCTTTATGGTTATTGGGCAGTGCCAAGGTAACTACCCTGTTTCCCCGAAAATAAGACCTAGCGTGATTGTTGGTGATGGCTGCAATATAAGCCCTACCCCCCAAATAAGCCCTAGTTAAAGTCCTTGTAGGTCTTATTTTCAAGGAAACAGGGTAGGGCTTATTTGGGGGGTAGGGCTTATATTGCAGCCATCACTGACAATCACGCTGGGTCTTATTTTCGGGGAAACAGGGTATGAGTGGTGCCAAATGTAATGACTTATAATATGAAATGTCATGTTCCTATAAATACGCTGAAATCTGAAGTTTCAAAGCAGCCTGACAGCAGGAACACGCAGGACCCATTAGCATCTTGGCAGTGCGTTGCGTTAGGGCAGCCGATTCAAAATGAATAGGCTTTCAACACCCTGACATGTTTAAAATTAGACATTACTTTTTATCCCTAATGCAACGCACACACGCACACACACACGTTGCCTTAGGACCCGTTCACATATAGACGCAGGCGCCATGATTCTGCACGCAATTCTGAATCGCAGCAAAAACACACAACCTGAATGGCACCTCAAAACGCATCGCGGTTTTTGCTGCGACTATTGTGCAACACAATGCACGAGAATCACAGCAAAACGTGCCTGTAAAATGTGCACCTGGCTCAGGGACAAAATTTGGTCCCTAGGCTTGTTTGGCACAAGAAATGCGCCGTCCTGTGCGACACACGTTTGAATTTCACTTTTTTAAAAATTGCTGTCAGGAACGCTAAGATGTGTGAACAGGGAATTTGTGTATTGGGGGTGCCACCGCAATGCAGCAGTAAGAAAAATTAAAAATGCAAAAAAAAAAAAAATTCCCTCCTAGCTTCTCCCCCTATTGGATTTTTTTTGCAGTGCTTCCTTATTTCACACCTAGGCAAGAATGGTGTTAGGATGTTCACATGATATCCCAGAAGGCATGCATGTTGCACTTGTGCATGCATGGGGATGTCCAGCGTGTACATGCAGATGCCGCATTTACACTGCATCCGGAAAGTATTCACAGCACTTCACTTTTTCCACATTTTATTATGTTACAGCCTCATTTCAAAATGGATTAAATTCCTTATTTTCCTCAAAATTCTACAAACAATACCCCATAAGGACAACGTGAAAAAAGTTTGTTTGAAATCTTTGCAAATTTATTACAAAAAAAAAAGAAAAAAATCTCATGTACATCATAAGTATTCACAGCCTTTGCCATGACACTCAAAATTGAGTTCAGGTGCCTCCTGTTTCCACTGATCATCCGGGTTCACACTGGGGTGACAAACGCTCCGACATTGGGAGCTCATGTCACATGACGTGTGAAAATGTTTCCCCTATGGGATCTGTCTTAACTGGTCCGACTTTGAAAATGCTCTCTGCACTACTTTGGTCCAACTTTGATCCTACTTCAGCCCATTGAATATCAATGAAGTCGGATCGCCGTCTTGCCTGATCTGACTTTGGCGTGCGACTTGTGCTCTGATGATCTTGAGGGGGGACTCCACACCAAATTTTAAATAAAAAAACAGTCTCCCGGATTCCGATAAGCCCCCCGCCTGCAGACCTCGACAACCAACGGCCAGAGTTGTCGGGAAGAGGCCCTTGTCCTCATCAACATGGTGACAAGGTGCTTTTGGGTGGGGGGGCCGCAGAGCGCCCCCCTGCCCCAAAGCACCCACCCCCCATGTTGAGGGCATGCGGCCTGGGGGGTGCTTGCTCATCCCCACCCCCTTTCCTGACCGGCTGGGCTGCATGCTCGGATAAGGGTCTGGTATGGATTTTGGGGGGACCCCCATGCCGTTTTTTGGCGCAAGGGGGTTCCCCTTAAAATCCATACCAGACCGAAGGGCCTGGTATGCTCTTGGAGGGGGAACCCATGCCGGTTTTTTATTTAAAATTTGGCATGGAGTTCCCCCTCACAGTACCTGGTATTGGCAGGGATCCAAGTTGGATCCCCGTTCATTGAAGACGGACGAGTCTCTGACTTCAAGTCGCAGGGCAAAGTCAGATCCAAAGTAGGACGAGTGTCGTGTCGCACCAGTGTGAACCTGGCCTGAGATGTTTCTACAACTTGATTGGAGTCCAAGTGTGGTAAATTCATTGATTGGACATGATTTGGAAAGGCACACACCTGTCTATATAAGGTCCCACAGTTAACAGTGCATGTCAGAGCACAAACCAAGCCATGAAGCCCAAGGAATTGTCTGTAGACCTCTGAGACAGGATTGTATGGAGGCACAGATCTGGGGCAGGGTACAGAAAAATGTCTGCAGCATTGAAGGCCTCCATCATCCATAAATGGAAGTTTGGAACCATCAGGACTCTTCCTAGAGTGAGCCACCCGGCAAAACTGAGCAATCGGGGTAAAAGGGCCTTAGTCAAGGAGGTGGCCAAGAACCCGACGGTCACTCTGATAGAGCTCCAGTGTTTCTCTGTGGAGAGAGGAGAACCTTCCAGAAGAACAACCATCTCTGCAGAACTCCACCAATCAGGCCTGTATGGTAGAGTGGCCAGATGGAAGCCACTCCTCCAGTAAAAGGCACATGGCAGACCGCCTGGAGTTTGCCAAAAGGCACCTGAAGGACTCTCAGACCATGAGAAACAAGGAGAAGTCCAGCCTGAGCTCGTTTGGCTGGGCTTCTCCTATGGGTCACAGGAGTGCAATTCGTTTTGCACTCCTGTAACCTGTTTTCAGCAGAGAGTCGTCTGAAGTCCGCTCTCTGCTGACCTCACCAATATCAGTCCAGGCACCGCGTCAGCCCGACTCTGGGAGTCTGGATCTGCCAGGTGCCTGGACTGATAGCCGTCTCAGCGAGACGGCCGCCCCCCCTGCCCCTCCACAGCTCAGCGCTCCAATGAGTGGGGAAGAGCAGAGCAGGAGAGCTGCTGATTGACAGGCAGCAGCTCTCCGCTTGAGGAGCCGAGAGAACCGAGGCATCGGCGATGTTCGATCGCTCTGCTCTCAGTGCAGAGATGCCGGGGGGACAGATGCAGCATCCACCTAGGAAAGTATAAAACTGCAATAACCCCCAAACCCATACTTCTCTTTTAACTCTTAGGCCTGAATGACAAGCGTCATGTCTGGAGGAAACCAGGCACTGCTCATCACCTGGCCAATACCATCCCTACAATGAAGCATGGTGGTGGCAGCGTCATGCTGTGGGGATGTTTTTTAGCGGCAGGAACTGGGAGACTAGTCAGGATCGAGGGAAAGATTATTGCAGCAATGTACTTCTTTGATGAAAACCTGCTCCAGAGCACTCTGGACCTCAGACTAGGGCAAAGGTTCATCTTCCAACAGGACAACGACCCTAAGCACACAGCCAAGATAACAAAGAAGTGGCTACGGGACAACTCTGAGGGGTTGATTTACTAAAACTGGAGAGTGCAAGATCTGGTGCAGCTGTGCACGGTAGCCAATCAGATTCTAACTGCAGCTTGTTCAATTAAGCTTTGACAAAAGAACCCGAAAGCTGATTGGCTACCATGCACAGCTGCACCAAATTTTGCACTCTCCAGTTTTAGTAATTCACCCCCTGAATGTCCTTGAGTGGCCCAGACTTGAACCCAATTGAACATCTCTGGAGAGATCTGAAAATGGCTGTGCACCGACGCTCCCCATCCAACCTGATGGAGCTTGAGAGGTCCTGCAAAGAAGAATGGGAGAAACTGCTCAAAAATAGGTGTGACAAGCTTGTAACATCATACTCCAAAAGACTTGAGGCTGTAATTGGTGCCAAAGGAGCTTCACCAAAGTATTGAGCAAAGGCTGTGAATACTTATGTACATGGGATGTTTTCCTTTTTTATTTTTAATACATTTGCAAACATGTCAAACAAACTTCTTTCATGTTGTCATTATGGGGTATTGTTTGTAGAATTCTGAGGAAAATAAGGAATTTAATCCATTTTGGAATAAAGCTGTAACGTAACAAAATGTGGAAAAAGTGAAGTACTGTGAATACTTTCCGGATGCTCTGTATATAAGGAAAAAAAACACGTGTCCAGAGGTGCCAGAGGTCTCTGACAACTCCCATAGTCCTGGCAGAGGCCCTCGACACATCTGCAAGAATATCAAAGATGGCGGCACAGGTCCACTTTAAAGCCAAACTCCGTGAAAAACAAAAACCCTCCCTTGGAGCGTGACTGCACCCCAAACTACAAGGGTTAAATGATTGTTTAGGTTGAGGGTATTTTTGCTTTCTCGATCCTCTGCTCCCACATGCTCTCTCCACGTTGCTAGACTGGCCCCCCGCAGCTTCTTCTCCCCTAAGCTCTGGTGGTCGCAGGTCCTCTGATGTTAGCAGCTCCAATGTGGGGACCATAGCCTTGCATTGAATAGACAGTCCTTAAAGCAGAAGCAGAGGGCAGTACTGGATGCCAGAGAAGAAGACAATCGGTTGAGTAAACCTGCGTTTTCCGGTCCCCTAGACCTAAACCAGCATTTAACTCTTACAGTACAGGGGGGCAGCCCAAACGAAGGGGAGGATTTCTCCTTTCCCCAGGAGATTGGCTGTAAGTACTGCTATGTGTTTAGGTTGTGATAGGAATAAAAGAAATGAGTGAAAATAATCTATAAAAGATCATTTTTTTAACCGTTAACCAAACAAAGCGGTATTGGTTCATCTGATTCTTGACTGCACTGAGTCCAACATTGGTGCCAAATTAGACTGCATATGAATATTTAGACACCCTGGACAGATGAAGGTGGAGGTAGGACTATAAAAATAGAAGTTGTTGGGACAATATCTGACTGCATCTCTATTTCTGCGTGCCCCAGGAAGCCGTCACGTGTGACGAAACATGTCGGGCGGTGCTACGCGCTGGCGCCATCATGATCCCGGAAAGGACGGATGTTCGTTTGTTTGCCGGCAAAAGGATTTTATATGTGCGCATATGTGTTTTAACCTTGTAAGTAGCCATTTTTTATCTGCAATAAACACTATATAAATGGTATCACTGTGAGTGGAGGCTATAGAGCGAGATTATCTGGCTTTGCCCTGTTACCCCGCGCAGAGGTTAATCTGCTTGCCTGGTTGGCCATCCTAGCGATAGGTGGCCCCTTCCATCTGGTAAGAGTCCCCAATTACCACATTGGTGTGCCACAGAAGATTCATGATCTGTCACTGGGTGGAGGAACACGAGTTAATCATTTTGGACTATTTTTTGATATTACACTGACTTTTTTCTTTATTAATGTTATTTTTTAATGCACACTGCACTTTATTTGTTTAATGTGTGTAGCACTTATCTACCTATTCCACTTACGATAGGTTTGGTAGACTTACACAATTAGTGGATTTATTTTTGCACTTTAATCGAGTGTATTTCATCATTTCACTTATTTGATTTGCGCGATTTTTATTTTTATATGTATTTTTGCCTGGTTTATATCACATGGTTTGCGGCAGTCTCTACTTTAGATCATTTCTGTTGTCATTTAGCGCACTATATTCCATTTGTTTTTTATCTATTTCTGCGACTTCAATTAGTCTTAAAAAAAACAAGAAAAAAAAAAAAAACAAAAAACCAAAAGCTGCACAAAGTTCATTTTTTAATTCACAGCCTATACACAAACACCCTCTAGTGGTCATGCCATGTCAATTCATTTTATCAGTTTACAGTGAACTAGGTACACCCCGGGTTTAAGTCTAAACACAATTTCTATGGAACAAGTTTCCTTTTGTTACAGTTAAGATGATTTTCCACCAAAAAGTGAACAAATCCTAAATCACAAGTATTATTTATATTAAAATCAGTGATTCCAATTAAATTACAAAACAGTTAAAAAAAAAATTACAATATCCACAATTAAAATAATCAGCAGGTCTGGAGGAGACGCACTACAGACAAAAAAAAAAAAAAGAAAATAACACAATGGGGTTGATTTACTAAAGATTATACTTTTGCAACTGCTGTTGCTCCAGAGCTTAGAAAATGAGGGGGGGGCTCTGCTGACTGCCATCATCCAATCACGTGCAAGCAAAAATGCGTTTTTTTTTTTCTTTATTTTTCCTTGAATGTGATTGGGTATTTTTTTGTAAAGTGAAGCTTTACCTCATTTACCAAGATCTAGTGCAAATGCACAGTCTACATACCTTTAGTAAAATCAACCCCAATTTTTCCTGGTCAATGGCACAGATTTCCATCACTTTGTCAAAGAAGGGCTATTAGGGTGCATTTACACCTGCAAATGCCCCCCCTGCCCCCCCCCCCCCGCACTCCGACAGCCTGCGTCCAGGGCTGATCACTTGCATGTAATCACTGTATGAGGGAATACACATGAGTGGCCACCGTTAGCTGCGGGTGCCAACAGCCTTCTGGTGCTTTCAATGAGGCTGCCTCCCATAGCTAATCACAGGAACCCCCCTCCCCCCGCTAAGGTTCTCACATCTAAAAATCGGAGTGCGGGTGTGTTTGCAGGTGTGAATGCACCCTTCAAAGGGGCAGTTAAGCCAAACGTGATATTTCAGTTTTGAGTAGAAGGCAGAAAGGCAAGTCTCCCCCCCCCGGGGTACTTGTATTGTTCAGGAGCTCCTTTGGCGAGATCTCTGCACAAGAGTTCCCAGGACCTCCATGTGCTGTGAGGGGAGAACCTCACCATCAGACGTAGGAAGACCGAGTGATTTCCCTTCTTGACTATCCACCCAAAATCAAAATCTTGGTTTAGGGTGGAGTGACTCTTTAAGAGATGGTCACCTAGAAGAACATATTTGTTAAAGAGGCTCAAGGCAACAACTGGCCCTCTGGCTGTCCGTGGCCCGTAGATCCAAGCTGAGACTTGTACTACTGAAGACACAGACCGCCATAATAATAATAAGTTGGCATTAGTGGGAGTGATTTTTTTTTCTTTTCAGCCCCCGGAACTCTTGCCAGTGAGGTCACATGACTACTTAGAACCGGTTGGCTAGGAAAGTTTCGTCCTTCAATGTCCTGTTAAATCCATCTGGGATTCCTCCTGAAATGACAAAAAAAAACCCCAGCTCCGCTAACGTAGGCACCGGTTGCCCTCAAGTTCTTTTCGGTAGTGGTTCCAAGATGGAGAAGGTGGCCCCCCGACCACCCTCCCCGCCACCAGTATTAAGCGGGGACCCGGATCCCGAAGTACTTCCGCAGCTGTTCCAGAAACACGAAGGTCAAGACGGTGTGCGGGACGAGCCTGATGCCGGCCGGAACAAGACCCTGAGAGTGAAGAAGAAAAAAAGGTCAGGCAGAAGAAGTGTACACAATGGCCATGCTGAAGGAAGACGGCCTTTTCCAAAAAAAATTCCATCCTTCCAATTAAAGTACAATATGAATGCAATAGAAAAAGAAAAAAGAGCCGCTGCACTCCAATGATGTTCACTCAGATCCTTTTTTTATTGTGCCAACGACCGCGATAGCAGTTCCTGCCTATGAAACCTCCTCACTATCGCGTTTCACCCAACAGGGTGAAATGTGTTAGAATGTGGTCCCATGGATGAGGACCGCGAGTGTTATCTCAATAAACCAGGATCTAAGTGACATCATTGGAGTGGTGCAGCAGCTCTTTCCTTTCTCCTGTGTTGTTGGAGAGCAAACGGCTCAATATACTGCCTGCACCCCCGCACCTGAGGCAGTGCAGGAGGAAAATCTCACACATACATCAGGGGTCCCCAACCTCAATGACCCAAATCCCTCCACAAACTGGGTGGGTGGGGGGGGTGTGCTGCTATTCCCCCCCCAGGGGGCTGAGGGTTTAGGGGGCTGGGGGTGGTGTGTGCTGCCTGTCACCTCCAGAGAAGGGGGGGGGGGGTGGTGCGTGTGTGTGTGCGCGCTGACAAACTGGGTGGGTGGGTGGGGGGGGGGGGGGTCGAGCTGGGGTGGTGTGCTGCTGATCCGCCCCCCAGGGGGCTGCTTGTTTAGGTGGCTGGGGTGGTGTGTGCTGCCTGTCACCTCTGGGGAAGGGGGGTTGGTGGCGCTTTGGGGTAGCTGGGGGGGTGTGCTACCTGTCACTCACCTCTGGGGGGGCTGCTGGTTTAGGGAGCTGGGGTGGTGTGTGTGTGCTGTCCAGCAGCTGCGGGGAGGGGGGGGGGGGGAGATGTTGGTGTAACCAGTCACCTCCTAATGGTGTGCAGCTTGCCACCTGTTGTGTATGAGCCACCATCTCCTGGATTGGGGGGGGCGAGGGGCATAGAGAGGGAAAAGAATAGTAATGCTGCAATAAAGGGAGTGGGCACCCTCTGGTGGTGGGAGATTGGCAGTGCAGGTTATGCTGGCTCGCTCGCCTGCTGCAGCACAGCCGACTCCCAATAAGCCACGGACCGACAGGGGGACCCCTGCACTACATGAAAGCAATAAGCCACAGTAACCTCCTATTAAGTTAGTGTCAGCAGTATAGCACCAGCATATCCAGCAGTGATTATACAGAACGCTGAACTGACCACAAGTCTAAACTTGAGCCATACACATTGGGGTCAGGCTATGATTAACCTACCAAATCCAGTACACCTGGAGGAAACAGGCACCCATGAGGAGACCATACAAACTCCATGCACCGTGTTACTGGTGTGAACTAAGCCCAGGAACGTTAGAGTTGCAAAGAAAGGGAGTGAACCTCTAAATCAAACTCGGGGTTTAAAAATAAATTCCAGGTATGGTATATTTTTACAGCTTAGACCAGTGTAATTAGGTATATACCTGTCAGGCCTGGGCTCAGCCCTTCCTTCTCAGAGCTGGCCGCTCAGCTGTTGGGTAATTGCCAGCTCCTATCTCTCCACAGTTACTCAGCTGTTTATGATCCTGCTCGTCAGTCCTGCCTAATTAAACCGTTCAGCCCAGTGGATCTCTGTCTTTGTCAACATCACAGAAACTATCTCCTGCGTTCCTGTTTAAAGACTGGCTTTGCTGACATCCCTTCTTGCTCCAGATCCTGTTTGCTGTTCCACTACATTGATCCCTGACTTCTGGCTTGGCAGATTATCCGTTCCGTTTACTGAACTTTGGCTATGTTTTGACTACGTTTTTTTTTTTTTTTTTTTTTAATAATAAAAGTAAAAAGAACAAAGTGTGATTTAACTGTACTTCTGTCTCGGTCTGATTTCATGGTTTCTGACAATACCATACCTGGCTGACGCTCCCGAAAGCTGGAAACCCCACAAGCTGACACCACTGCGCCGGTGATTTCCACTTGCCTTCAGGTCCTTTGCTGAGCAGCCAGCCTGATGCATTGTGAACACAGGAGGTCAGCTTCTCAGCACAGGCTCCGTTCAGAGCATACTTTTAATTTTATGAATAAAAAAAGCATTCTCTGATTGGATGAGGTGGAGGCAGGGCAGTGACATCACGCTCTTCACCTGGTTCAATCAGAGAACGCTTTGCATTAATTAAAAGGAGTGCAAAGCATCCTCTAAATGGCACCTCTTGTGTTCAGAATGCATCAAGCTGGCCTCTGGGCACGGGACCATCACAGAAGTAGCCGTGTTTCCAGCTTGCAGGGGCATTGGCTGGGTATGGTCTATGCTGGACCAACGTACCCATGTAAAAATATATCCCTGAAATTCTTCTTTAAGCACACTTTAGGCTTGCTTTTTTTGATTGCTCGTTGATGTGCATCTCCTTAGCATATTAGCATGTATTGCGTTAGGTCTATTTATTATCATTGGGCCACAAACCAAAAAAAAAATAAATACAAAAATGCATAAACACACTGCAGCGCTTGTTTCCAGTTTGCATGCTTTGTGGTGCGCTAAGGTTCAGGTGGGATTAGGAACCCATCTATGTATGTTGGGGTCCATTGAAAAATCAAATAAAAAGCACACTGAAAGCTTGATGGTACCACATGCATAATTTGCCCTAAACGCATGTCCCGGGCACCCCTTTAACCGTGCCCCGTCCTGCTATTACCTTGTAAAAAGCCAATGGTCCCAGTCTTGCCGTCTCCATGGCACAGTGGGCGACTCCCTGGTAGAAAGAAGACAGTAGTTAGGAAGAGGTGACCCTCCATGTGCCGAGAGTCAGAAAATGAGCATCAATACAACACCTACCCTGTACTCCCCCTTGGAATTCATCAGTCGCGTCTTCATGACATCCAGCGGCTGACAAAGGAATGTAGCGCATCCACCCTGCAAAACACACATGACTGCCGTTAGCCCCTCCTCCTCGCATTATATAAAGTGCAACTCCACCCCGATTGGCAAATGTAACCACTTCCGGACCGCCGCAGGCCGATATACTTCCTAACTTAGAAGGGGGATATCGTTGTTATGGCAGAAGCTATCCTCTTGTTCGGCCGGCGGTCTGCTTCAAGATATAAGTGGTCTCTGCGGTGGATTCACCGTAAGATCACTTTTATCGGCGGCGGGAGATAGGGGGGCCCCCCCCCCCCCTATCTCCAGCGGCTGAGGCGATCAGATACTGTCACTAGCTGTGCATGGAGACGAGTGAGGGGAAGATGGCCCCCACCCATCTCCATACCATTGCATAGCTCTTAAAAAAGGGACATTTTTTTTTAATCACAATTTTTTTTTTTTTATTATTGCATTTTAGTGCAAATATGAGATCTGAGGTCTTTTTGACCCCAGATCTCATATTTAAGAGGCCCTGTCATGCTTTTTTTTTTATTACAAGGGATGTTTACATTTCTAGGAATAAAGTGACACAATTTTTTTTTTTTTTTTTTTAAAACAGTGTAAAAATAAAAAGTAAAATAAATGAGAAAATATAATATATTTATATTTTCCCTAAAATAAGACCTAGTGTGATTGTTGGTGATGGCTGCAATATAAGCCCTACCCCCCAAATAAGCCCTAGTTAAAGTCCTTGTAGGTCTTATTTTCAGGGTAGGGCTTATATTGCAGCCATCACCGACAATCACGCTAGGTTTTATTTTCGGGGAAACAGGGTGTGTGTGTGTGTATAGTATAGTATATTATATATATATATATATATATATATATATATATATATATATATATATATATATATATATATATATATATATAATATTTTTTTATTTTAAATGTGCCCCGTCCCGCCGAGCTCGCGTGCAGAAGCGAATGCATAGGTGAGTAGCGCAACAGTGTTCAAACCACACATGTGAGTTATCGCCGTGATCGGCACAGCGAGTGCAATAATTCTAGCCCTAGACCTCTGTAACATTAAACATGCAACCTGTAGAATTTTTTTTTTTTTTTTTTTAAACGTCGCCTATGGAGATTTTTTTTAGGGGTAAAAGTTTGTCGCCATTCCATGAGCAGGTGCAATTTTGAAGCGTGACATGTTGGGTATCAATTTAAATCGGCGTAACATTAACCTTTCATAAATATAAAAAAACTTTACTGTTGTCTTATTTTTTTTTTTTATTCAAAAAGTGTATTAAGTATTGCAACGACCGCCATTTTATTATCTAGGGTGTTAGAAAAAGAGAAAAAAATTTTGTTTGGGGGTTCTAAGTAATTTTCTAGCAAAAAAAAAAAAAAAGAGGCTCGGTCCTTAAGTGGTTAACATTGTTGTGCAAAATAACAACTATATAAAAGCAACATTGTAACTTTTTTTCTTGGGTTTGTAGAGCCTTTTGAAAGATGGCTTCAGCAGCCATTAAGGGCATGCTGATTGGACAGGGAGAGGCTTCGGAATTAAGTCAAGGATGCCAAGCCCCCTAAGCAAAGTGAAACTCAGAGGAGCACAGAAGCCAATAAAGGTAAGAGTGGGCACAGGTTCACTTTAAAAAGGGAATCAAGTATGACTTGGCTTATGAAGAAACCCGAATAGGTTTTGAATCATAACTGTGCAGGTTTACTGATCAGAGATTTACATATTCTGTCCCCTTTGTTTAGCTTTACTTACTAAGCTTAGGTTCACACTAGATTTGGTGCGAATTCACAGCGGATTCGGAACCGCATCTAAAATCGCATCCTGTCCATGCAAACCGATTGCAGAGTGTACGTTGACGACAATCTGCAATTGATCTGCAAAACGCAGTGAGGCGGGGGGGGGGGGGGGGCGCACCGGACCCCTGCTATGAAATCATCCTTAATCTGAAACTTCATTGAGTGTCAGAGGTCACTTAAGGGGGAAACAGTCAGCGAGGTCAGTACATGACATGTCTGTCTCCCCGCTTCTCAAATAACAGAGCGCCATTGTTATGTACTCTCGGGATCTAGAAGATCGTGTGTGAGGTCAGGCAGTTGACAGGACAGTAAATGTCAAACTTCAGGTGAACTCTGACACGCCTGCTGAACGATCAAACTCAAAGTAAAAGATCAATAAGGGAGCAAATCTAAACATTTTATAATGAATATTCAGAAGTTTTCATAAACAGAACTATGACGGATTCTTTTGAAATATAAGAACTTAATATTACTGTGTGAGGGAAGGAAATCAGGAAAGAACAGGACACATTTCATTTGACTTCTTACTAGGAGGAAGCTGTGGACACAATTGTGGTCTCTGTGTTTGTGACAGAGAAAAGGTTACAGTTCCAAAGTAATGAGTAAATGTGAGAGACAGAGAAAAAAAAAAAAGAAAAAAGAAAAAGAGAATTAAAAAAATAAATAAAAAGGCGAAAGAGAGAGCGAGCGCAGAT
Organism: Aquarana catesbeiana; assembly: GCA_037953035.1. Taxonomy (NCBI): domain Eukaryota; kingdom Metazoa; phylum Chordata; class Amphibia; order Anura; family Ranidae; genus Aquarana; species Aquarana catesbeiana. Next base: position 27,029 of record JBBHAA010003624.1, on the reverse strand, counting down.
CGAGAGCGTGTGCAGAGAGAGCAAGAGAAAGGAGAGAGAGAGAGCGAGCGCGAGAGCGAGCGCGAGAGAGAGCGCGAGAGAGAGCGAGAGAGAGCGCGAGCGAGAGAGCGAGCGCGAGAGAGAGCGAGCGAGAGAGCGAGCGCGAGAGAGAGCGAGCGAGAGAGCGAGCGAGCGAGCGAGCGAGCGAGCGAGAGCACGCGAGAGAGAGAGCGCGAGAGAGAGAGAGCGCGAGAGCGAGAGAGAGGGACAGAGCGAGAGAGAGGGACAGAGCGAGAGAGAGGGACAGAGCGAGAGAGAGGGACAGAGCGAGAGAGAGGGACAGAGCGAGAGAGAGGGACAGAGCGAGAGAGAGGGACAGAGCGAGAGAGAGAGAGCGAGAGAGCAAGGGGGAGAACACAGAGAGAGAGCAAGAGAGAGCACAGAGAGAGAGAGCGAGAGAAAGCGAGAGAGAGGGGGGAGAGAAGAGAGCGGAGAGCAGAGACAGAGAGAGAGCGGGGGGGAGAGCAGAGAGCGCACGCAGAGAGAGAGCAGAGCGCGCAGAGAGCATGAAAAAGCAATACGATAGTGACCATAAATAGAAAAAAAAAAACAAAAAAAAAAAAAAAAAAAAACTTACTGCAATTGAACTGGCAAGAAAGTGGGTGAATATGTTATCAGACATGACGCCGGTGTTCAGAACTAGCTGCTTAGCCTGGTCATAGCATGCCAACTGCAATAGGGAAAACACAGCAGTTAAAAACAAGTCACATGAAGAGATTTTACACATTTATCATTTTAAAAAAGGTACAGGCACAAAAGCTCTTATAAATATAATTCCTCAATAGCCACAAAAAGATATAAATCCACTTTGGGTGCCAAACACCTCTGTACACCCAAATATCACCATATAATAGTAACAGTGACACCACAGTGCTGTACATAGCCTATGCAAAGAGCAGAGCTGTGGGAAGGGCCTAGCAGACTCCACCCACTACAGGCTGCTTGCAGAAAACTACAGGAGGGGGCGGAGACCAGACCAGTCACCCTGCACAAGAAGAGAGAACAGCACGGAGCGGTCTTTCTTACAAAAAGAAAAAAAAAAAAAGTCTCACACCGGATTACTGCACAGATCAGGAAAAAATATACACAAAGCATTACCAAGATTCAAGGAAGAATACACAAGATGAAGGTATGTACAGGATTTCCTTATCCCAGAGTTCAGATTGAAAAAGCAAACAACCTGCTATGCGAGAAGTATGTATGTGGTCACCAATACCCTTCTTATAAAAATGGTGGGTGTGGGCCCCTTAAAAGGGAACCAAGTCGTCATTTAAACAGTTTATCATGGACTTACCTGGCCCACAGTTACAAGGGCTCCCCTGGTGGATGCCATGGTACCCCCGGAGAAAAGCCTCCGGAATCCCTCTGAATGGGAAGAATAAGAGTATTTTATTATTTTTCTAAGCACAAACATGGCAGACCACAAACATCACCCAATTCCACCAAATCTACCTTCTTTGAAGACTCTGTACATGCCGTCCAGTGCGTGAGCATAGCTAAAGTGGAGACAGAGGAGATGACAATCACACAGAGAATCGAGGAGGCGCGTACTCTAAATATAGAAACCACAGAGAAATCTTAGCTGAAAAAAAAAAAAAAAAAAAAAAGAAGGAAGAGCTTCTGCTGCATATGAGTCTCAAAAAAAAAAAAAAAAAAAAAAAAAAAAAAGTTGGTGCCGGCTGTAATTTTTTCTTATATTACATATTAAAACAAAAAACATTCCCTGGGAGGTTTTGTGTAACAAAAAATATGTAAGTAAATGACAAGGATGGGAAAGAAGTCTGATATACAAGTAAAATAAGTAAAATTTGCAGACTTGTGTAATAACCAGTCTGAGTGAGGATCTGTTTCTGGTGTGTCAGCCATAGCTCTGTACTCTTGTTCATGGCTGAATGGGAGAAATATAATGGATTCCTTCATCCAAACTAAAACAGCACAAAACTAAGGGATCTCTCACCGGCTACTGTATTCTGACAGCTGGCACCCACAGCTGTCTGAACACCCCAACAGTGACTGCATCTGATTGGCTGCAGTCGCTAATCAGCCAACAAATTTCCACCCAGCTCCTTCGACAAAAGTTCATGTTTGTTGAGCCAAGTTGTGCCAACAGGGCCACCCACAGCTCGGGTTTCACGCAATTCGACAGGAATTGGACAAATACCTTTAGAGATTCAGAAAACTTTGCGTGTGTCTCGGCTGGGCTCAGCCCTTCCTTCTCTGAGCTGGCCATTCAGCTGTCGGCTGATTGCCAGCTCCTATCTCTCCACAGTGACTCACCTGTTGATGATATCCTGCTCGTCAGTCCTGTCTACTTAAACCGTCCAGCCCAGAGGATCTCTTCCTTCGACTTAGTCTCTGTGATGTTGACTTTCTCCTGCTTTCCAGTTAAAGACTTGCTTGGCTGACATCCCTTCTGGCTCCAGGTCCTGCCGTTTTACTACGCTCTTCTCCAGCTCCCCGACGTTTGTCTTGTCTGACTATCCGTTCCGGTTCCTGAACTTTGGCTATGTTTTGTTCTATTTACTTTGGTTATTAAACAAGTGTGATTTAACTGTACTTCTGTCTCGGTCTGATTTCATGGTTTCTGACAGTGTGCCCTAATGTGACATGCGGAACAAACAGTAATAATGGCAATAAAAAAAAAATGACTCACGCTCCCAACCAGCCATCATAACCTATGTATGAGGATCAGCTTTCAGTCTACATGTCTTCGCCAAGAAACCACCACCCTACTGACGCGTTTCGCCCCACCAGCCCTTACAGTGAGAACAAGCCCTAAAAAGGTGAACCTGAAGCACATCACTTACTTGCGTCTTAGGTGGGCCGGAAGTTTCACATCATTTTGCATTCTGGGAGGAAGATAAAAATTAAAACAAGACGCAAAGATTAAACCAAGTTAAAAACAACAAAGATAGATAAGTTGCATGCTTGACAATTAAAGAGTGACTAAAGCAAAAGCTGCTAAAATTAACACTTGTATGGCACTTGTATGTAAAACAATGCGCTTGTCTTCTTGAGATCCTAGGGCAGTAATGGTGAACCTTGGCACCCCAGATGTTTTGGAAGTACATTTCCCATGATGCTCGTGCACTCTGCAGTGTAGTTGAGCATCATGGTAAATGTAGTTCCAAAACATCTGGGGTGCCAAGGTTCACCATCACTGCCCTATGGCATTTTATGGCTCAGTAGCATTAAGAAGTGTCCCAACCCTTTGCGGAACCTGCAATCTTGCAACCCTGGTGTCACAGATCCACTTCCTGCTGGCAATTTGGACACGGTTACCCTTTCTGCCCCAACTTCAAACTTTGTTCACAGCCGTGATAATGGGGAGGAAAAGATCCCCAACACGCGTTGGAACTTTGGTGCATTCTCCCTCCTCCCCTCCCTAATCCCAAAGACTGGGGGTTTAAACCTGCTGCAATGCTTTGAGGCTTTGGCAAAAATCACTCCAGCTTCCAACGAATGGCACCTCACCTCGCCACAACCGCAGGGTGGGATGGCATTTTGAGGGTTAGAGAAGGCAGAGTGGAGGTGACATATTGCCTTCCCCCACCACCTGTCAAAAGCCCCTAAAAACGAATCCACAGTGGGTCACTTTTCAAATCCTAAGCCTCCAAAACCGACTTGCTGTGAAATTTGCTTTCCATCTAGGGTGGGGATAGCTATCCTGATGTAGATAAGTGTTTCCGGCTAAACACTTAAATTGTAATATTGTTGCAACAGCATATTAGGCAATACATTTGGCAATCAGTAGAGCAATAAATAAATGGTTTTATAGTAAACCCTACTGACATAAAAAAAAAAAAAAAAATGAATAAATACTTTGTGCCTTAGCTGATGTATTCACATAGAAGGCACTTCCTTTTCTTATATTGAGATATGCTTTTTTTTTTTGTTTTTTTGTTTTATTTAAAATGTATTCTTAGAAAATGGTTTTAGTAGAACCTTTTAGTTTACGAAATATATACCCATCCTTCCAGTATCCCATCATGAGATTCACATAACTGCCCAATTTATTTGGGATAAGTCGTTAGTCAAACCGTCCATTGTAGTGATAATTGGGAAACCTGGTGGATTAGTGAAATCTATTTATTTTGGGTAGTTTAGCCTTTCTCAACTTTATTTTTAATAGCTAAAAACCCTTTATAGTAATCATCTGGTCTTAGGGAATCCCTTCTAATAATTACTACAGTTAATATCTACCGTTTACGTGAGAAGAATGCCCCTTTCCATTGGTGGTCAGTGGGAAGAATGACCCTTTCCATTGGTGGTCAGTGGGAAGAATGACCCTTTCCATTGGTGGTCAGTGGGAAGAATGACCCTTTCCATTGGTGGTCAGTGGGAAGAATGACCCTTTCCATTGGTGGTCAGTGGGAAGAATGACCCTTTCCATTGGTGGTCAGTGGGAAGAATGACCCTTTCCATTGGTGGTCAGTGGGAAGAATGACCCTTTCCATTGGTGGTCAGTGGGAAGAATGACCCTTTCCATTGGTGGTCAGTGGAAAGAATGCCCCTTCCATTGGTGGTCAGTGGAAAGAATGCCCCTTCCATTGGTGGTCAGTGGAAAGAATGCCCCTTCCATTGGTGGTCAGTGGAAAGAATGTCCCTTACATTGGTGGTCAGTGGAAAGAATGTCCCTTACATTGGTGGTCAGTGGAAAGAATGTCCCTTACATTGGTGATCAGTGGGAAGAATTCTCCTTACATTGGTGATCAGTGAGAAGAATGCTCCTTACATTGGTGATCAGTGAGAAGAATGCTCCTTACATTGGTGATCAGTGAGAAGAATATCCCCTACATTGGTGGTCAGTGGGAAGAATGTTCCTTACATTGGTGATCAGTGAGAAGAATGTCCCTTACATTGGTGATCAGTGGGAAGAATTCTCCTTACATTGGTGATCAGTGAGAAGAATGTCCCTTCCATTGGTGATCAGTGAGAAGAATGGTCCTTACAGTGACACTGTTGGGATCTCCTCCTCATGTCCACTCACTAGGAATTCTGGGAATTTAGTTTCTCTGCTCCTTCATATGCCAGTCTCTCTCCTGGACTTGTGCGTGCAAGTCTTATGGTTTTACTTGTGCTTCAATGAATAAAATAGTACTACGCTAGGAAACTGCTTGGAGCCCCTTTCTCCTTTTGTTGGCTAGTGGGAAGAACCCTCCTTACATTGGTGGCCAGTAGGACGAATGCTTATTACATTGGTGTCAAGTTATCAGAGAGGCGTCTCATAGTCTAGTGTTCCTGGACTTAAATACTATTCCATAACGTTCTAGGAGACATCGAGTGAAATACACAATTTAAGCCGGAAACTTATCTACATCAGGAAAGCCACCCGCCCTATATGGAAAGCTAATATTCCAGTAAGTCAGTCTTGGACGATAAGAAAGAATTACAGTAGAAAAAGTGAACTGCAAACTGACATTCTAAAAAGAACATTTCCATAAACCTCCCTAAAAAAAAAAAAAAAAAAAAAAAAAAAAAAAAGTACAGATTAAAAAAAATAAAAATGGACTTTTTTCTGAAATAACAGGGAGCGAAGGTGCATTAATATTTATATATATATATATATATATACATATATATACATATATACACACATACACAGTATATATAAATTATATAATATTATGTTATATATACACACCAGACAGGGCAAGACAAGTTTTTTTCCCATGACAGACAGGTCAAAAAGGTTACCAAAACAGGTTTATTGTTCTACTGATTACGTAACGCATTGCCCAATATGCCCTTGTGACCTATAATATGTAGGAGAAACCATCGGGTCCCTGCGTACAAGATTTGGTGTGCACGGGAGGAGTACAGACAATGGGTCAGACAAACACAGCGTGCTTCTCCTCTGCACATAGGTTGTCAAGGTCTTGTATTGGTCGCCATTTAAAGTATTCAAAAAAAAATATATATATAAAAAAATATCCTGATAATGACGGAGAATTAAGCAATTAGTACTATACTTTACTGACCATTAAGACCACCTAAAAACATATGTGCGGCAGCAAATAGATGGGCTTTATCACCCACGTGCTGCACAAACGAGTTACTGGGTGGCCGCTATTTCTCTGCTGAAAGCGCGCTCAATGCACGCTCCCAGCACACACACTGAGCTGTGAAAGACAGCTCTCCCTGCTAACGATCACATGACCATTAGTGTTCACGATTGGCTGATCCCCCAACATTCAAAACTTTTTCACAGGATACCAAAGCGGGCCGGAAGTGGCCAATAGAAGCTGCTTTTAATTGCCCAGTTAAAAAGGAGAAGATACTAGATCACAATATCCTTCTTAGAACTAGATCTAAGGTGGGGGGGTAGGCAATCTTCTGCAGTGTCATATGCCGAAAAATGTTTGCACAAAAATCGAGTACCAGATATACAAAATAAAAAGTCTACTTCAGAATCTGAATCAAGAAAGAGAAAATTTAGCAAGTAAATTGTGGTGCTAATAATCTAAATATGCAATAGTAACCCCCAACATTGGTGTCAGTATCAGCACCAATAACCCCCAACATTGGTATCAGCACCAATAACCCCCAACATTGGTATCAGCACCAATAACCCCCCAACACTGGCATCGGCGCCAATAACCCCCCAACACTGGCATCGGCGCCAATAACCCCCCCCAACACTGGCGTCGGCGCCAATAACCCCCCCAACATTGGTGTCAGCACTAATAACCCCCAACACTGGTGTCAGCACTAATAACCCCCAACATTAGTGTCAGTGTGAGCACTAATAACCCCAACCCTGGTGTCAGTGACTGGTTTAAAGGGGCACAGTTAACCGCTTAAGGACCGCCCCCACGTACATATACTGCGGCAGGGCGGCCCTTAAGCCCAAAATCACGCACCTTTATGCGATTGCTGTCCTCGGCTCTGGGGTACGCGTATCGCCGGAGCCCTCCAGTGATTGGACACAGCGGGAGCCAATCAGCAGGTCCGGCAGCCGCGGATCGTTCAGAGGGGAGGCAGAACGGCGGTCTGTGATGGAGGAAGATGGAGATCTTGTGGTTCTGCTAAGCAGAAACACAGATCTCTGGTTTCCTTCAGTCACATCACCCCCCCCCCACCCAGTTAGAAAGCACTCCCTAGGAGCACACTTAACTCTTTGATCGCCCCTGGTGTTAACCCCATCCCTGCCAGTGTCATTTACAGTGACAGTGCATTTTTTTTTTTTTTTTTTTTTTTAGCACCAATCACTGTATTGGTGTCCCTGGTCCCCAAAAAAAGTGTCACTTAGTGTCCAATTTGTCCACCATAATGTGGCAGTCCCGCTAAAAATCGATGATCTCCGCCACATTACTAGTAAAAACAAAAAAAAAAAAAAAAATTATAATAAATATATATATATATATATATTCCATAAACCTATCCCATAGTTTTTACACACCAACCAATATATTTTTTTTTTTTTAACCAAAAATATGTAGCAGAATACATATTGGCCTAAAATCGATGAAGAAATTTGATTTTTTTTTACATTTTTTATATTAGATACGTTTTATAGCAGAAAGTAAAAAATATTGGTTTTTTTCAAAATTGTCACTCTTTTGCGCAAAAATTAAAAACCGCAGAGGTGATCAAATACCACCAAAAGAAAGCTCTATTTGTGGGGGGGACATCAATTTTTTTTGGGTACGCACGACCTCGCAATTTTTAGTTAAAGCGACGCAGTGCCGTATCGGAAAAAATAGCCTGGTCAGGAAGGGAGTACAATCTTCCGGAGCTGAAGTGGTTAAATAGTCCGAGTATACACTGCACACTTTTGCCACAGTCCTTTTACGAAGACCTGGCTACTTAGTAACCAGCAACTGTTGAAACAACAAACACATTGGTCAGGCGTATTTAACATACAACATGGCATAAAAATTGCCGGGTGTACAGACATACGCTTATACAGTTGTGATCAAAAGTTTGCATACCCCAGCAGAAATCGTGAAACTTGGGCATCAATATTGAAAATATGACTAATCATTCCAAATACTGTCTTTTATGTAAGGATAGTGACTATTTGAAGCCATTTATTAAATCATAGTTTTTTGGTTTCTTTTTAAAAGCATAACAAATCACCTAATGGCCCTGATGAAAAGTTTCCATCCCCTGGTATGTTTGGCCTTGGTACACAGTGACACAAACAGGTTAAAATGGCAATTAAATGGTTAATTTCCCACATCTGTGTCTTAATAAATTGAAATTAGTGCCTGTGTATGAATACTCAATGCGTTTGTTAGCTCTCAAATGAATGCACTGAGGCTAGACACTGAACCATGAGGAGCAGAAAAGAACTGTCAAAAGACCTGCGTAACAAGGTAATGCAACTTTATAAAGATGGAAAAGGCTATAAAAAGATATCCAAAGCCTTGAACATGCCAGTCAGTACTGTTCAATCACTTAATAAGTGGAAAATTTGGGAAACTCTTGATACAAAGCCAAGGTTAGGTAGACCAGGAAAGATTGCAGCCACAACTGCCAGAAGAAGAATTGTTCAGGATACAAAGAAAATCCCACAGGTAACCTCAGTAGAAATAAAGGCTGCTCTGGATAAAGACGGTGTGGTTGTTTTTAAGAAGCACAATACGATGATACTTGAACAAAAATGAGCTGCATGGTCGAGATGCCAGAAAGATGCCTTTACTGCACAAATGCCACAAAAAAGCCTGACACCTTGACATGCCTCATCAGGCTTTTTTGTAGCATTGGCGCAGTAAAGGCTTCTTTCTGGCAACTCAACTATGCCAGTACTGACTTTGGATATCTTTTGATATCCTTTTCCCATCTTTATAAAGTTCCATTACCTTGTTACGCAGGTCTTTTGACAGTTCTTTTCTACTCTCCATGGCTCAGTATCTAAAGACCTGCGTAACAAGGTATGGGAACTTTTATAAAGATGGGAAAAGGATATAAAAAGCCTAGAACAGAGTCAGTACTGGCATGGTCGAGTTGTCAGAAATAAGCCTTTACTGCACCAATGCCACAAAAAAGCCCGACTAAAATATATGCCTGACAAAACCTTGACAAGCCTCACCGGGACAAGACACACTTGTCTTTTTACTCCTCACCTGGTTGCCCCCACACACGCTGGACACCATCTGAACCAAATAAGTTTATCTTGGTCTCATCAGACCACAGGGCATGGTTCCAGTAATCCATGTCCTTAGTCTGCTTGTCTTCAGCAAACTATTTGTAGGCTTTCTTGTGCACCATCTTTAGAAGAGGTTTCCTACTGGCACGACAGCCATGCAGACCAATTTGATGCAGTGTGCGGTGTATGGTCTGAGCACTGACAGGCTGACCCCCCACCCCTCCAACCTCTGCAGCAATGCTGGCAGCACTCATACGTCTATTTCCCAAAGACAACCTCTGGATATGACGCTGAGCATGTGTTCTCAACTTCTTTGGTGGACCATGGCGAGGCCTGTTCCGATTGTAACCTGTCCTGTTAAACCGCTGTATGGTCTTGGCCACCGTGCTGCAGCTCAGTTTCAAGGTCTTGGCAATCTTCTTATAGCCTAGGCCATCTTTATGTAGAGCAACAATTCTTTTTTTCAGATCCTCAGAGAGTTCTTTGCCATGAGGTGCCATGTTGAACTTCCAGTGACCAGTATGAGAGAGTGAGAGCGACAACACCAAATTTAACACACCTGCTCCCCATTCACACCTGGGACCTTGTAACACTAACAAGTCACATGACACCGGGGAGGAAAAATGGCTAATTGGGGCCAATTTGGACATTTTCACTTAGGGGTGTACTCCTTTTTGTTGCCAGCAGTTTAGACATTAATGGCTGTGTGTTGAGTTATTTTGAGGGGACAGTAAATTTACACTGTTATACAAGCTGTACACTCACTACTTTACATTGTAGCAAAGTGTCATTTCTTCAGTGTTATCACACGAAAAGATAGAATAAAATATTTACAAAAATGTGAGGGGTGTACTCACTTTTGTGAGATACTGTACATGTCCATCAGTGCATTTAGCTGTTTGCCTGAAATTCAGGCAAAAAAACCTCTTTGCAAAACAAGAAATAAGAACAAACATTCACCTGACGTTAACCATGTCGGCCGGGGTCCCCACGAAGCCCCCTGTAAAACCTGAAAAAAAAAAGAAAAAATTAAGTCAAGGAAGCTTAATTAGTGTGTGTTAAATTATTATATATATATATATATATATATATATATATATATATATATATATATATATATATATATATATATACACACACATATACATATACATACACAGCCCATCTGGAAAGTATTCACAGCGCTTCACTTTTTCCACATTTTATATTGTTACAGCCTTATTCCAAAATTGAATAAATTAATTATTTTTTTTCAGAATATCACAAACAATAACCCATAATGACAACGTGAAAGAAGTTTGAAATCTTTTCAAAATTATAAAAAATAAATATAAATATAAATATAATATATATATATATATATATATATATATATATATATATATATATATATATATATAATAATAATCACATGTATACAAGTATCACAGCCTTTGCCATGACACTAAAAATTGAGCTCAGGTGCATCTCATCCTGAAGATGTTTCTACAACTTGATTGGAGTCCACCTGTGGTAAATTCAGTTGATTGGACATGATTTGGAAAGGCACACACCTGTCTATATAAGATCCCACAGTTAACAGTGCATGTCAGAGCACAAACCAAGCCATGAAGTCCAAGCAATTGTCTGTAGACCTCCGAGACAGGATTGTATGGAGGGACAGATCTGGGGAAGGGTACAGAAACATTTCTGCAGCATTGAAGGTCCCAATGGTCCATCGTCTGTAAATGGAAAACGTTTGGAACCACCAGGACTCTTCCTAGAGCGGGCCGCCCAGCCAAACCGAGATCGGGGGAGAAGAGCCTTAGTCAGGGAGGTGACCAAGAACCCGATGGTTACTCTGTGGAGAGAGGAGAACCTTCCAGAAGAACAACCATCTCTGCAGCACTCCACCAATCAGGCCTGTATGGTAGAGAGGCCAGATGGAAGCCACTCCTCAATAAAAGGCACATGACAGCCCGCCAGGAGTTTGCCAAAAGACACCTGAGGAACTCAGACCATGAGAAACAAAATTCTCTGGTCTTATGATAAAAAAAATTGAACTCTTTGGCCTGAATATCAAGCGTCATGTCTGGAGGAAACCAGGCACCGCTCATCAACTGGCCAATACCATCCCTACAGTGAAGCATGGTGGTGGCAGCATGCTGTGGGGATGTTTTTCAGCGCCAGGAACTGGGAGACTAGTCAGGACTGAGGGAAAGATGAATGCAGCAATGCACAGAGACATCCCTGATGAAAACCTGCTCCAGAGCACTCTGGACTTCAAACTGGGGTGAAGGTTCATCTTCCAACAGAACAACGACCCTAAGCACACAGCCAAGAAAACAAAGGAGTGGCTACAGGATAACTCTGTAAATGTCCTTGCGTGGCCCAGCCAGAGCCCAGACTTGAACCCAATTGAACATTTCTGGAGAGATCTGAAAATGGCTGTGCACAGATGCAACCTGATCCAACCTGATGGAGCTTGAGAGGTCCTGCAAAGAAGAATGGGAGAAACTGCCCAAAAACAGGTGTGCCAAGCTTGTAGCATCATACTCAAAAAGACTTGAGGCTGTAATTGGTGCCAAAGGAGCTTCACCAAAGTATTGGCTGTAACAGAACAAAACGTGGAAAATGTAAAAGCGCTGTGAATACTTTCCGGATGCTCTGTATATATGATTTTTTAACAGAGAATCTAGGGAATAAAATGGCGATCATTGCAAATTTTTACGTCACACGGTATCTGCGCAGCGGTTTTTCAAATGAAATTTTTTGGGGAAAAAAAAAAGCGAACTATATATACACACCCCAAGTTTTTTTATATAATATGAAAGATGATGTTACAGCGAGTAAATAGATACCTTACATGTCACTTTAAAAGTGCGCACGCTCGTGGAATAGCGACAAACAGCGGTACGTAAAAATCCATAGGCAATGGTTTAAAATGTTTTACAGGTCACCTGTTTACAGTTTGAGGAGTTCTAGCGCTAGAATTATTGCTCTTGCAATAACTTTTGCTGCGATACTTCACACTTGTGGTGCGACCATCGTTTACATATGCGTGCGTGACTTACATATGCGTTCGCTTCTGCACACGAGCATGCAGAGATGGGGGTGCTTTACATTGTTTTATCTTTACATTGTGCCTGCATTTTTTTTTTCTCAAAAAAGGAAAAATGAGGCAATTCTTTATTCAGTGATAACTTTATGATGGCATTACCTAACAAAGTAACAGGTATATTTTGTTTCTTTTATTAGAAAAAAAAAAAAATAATAATAAAAGTATATAGTGTTAAAGTGTTACTGTAAATAAGAAGTAAACATGTGTCGTTTTTCCTTCTGGAGAAACCAGGCATTCTTTTGGGGATATTGACTTGCACAAATTATTATATATTTATTTTTATCCTTTTTAGTGGTGGTCTTTTTTTTAATTTTATTTTTTAGTCCATAGATTTAAAAAAAAAAAAAAAAAAAAGTATAATCTATGGACTAAAAAATAAAATTAAAAAAAAGACCACCACTAAAAAGGATAAAAATAAATATATAATAATTTGTGCAAATATATATATATAAAATTTATTTTTACTCTATGGACAAAAAAAAAAAAAAAAAAAAAACACACCACTAAAAAGAATAAAAATAAATAATTTTATAAAAAAAAAAAAAAACAACACCACACAAACACCTCTACCCCTGACAATGCAGCAGCTCAGGGCTCATCGTGTGGCAAAAATGGTGCCGTTCAAGTGAATAGGGCCATGTCGCACTGCAATGCTGTAGTTTGGCCTTTTTAGGGTTAAAAACAGGCATTGCGGATATATCTTCCCAGGCCCCTGCCAACTGCCCTCTGAAAAGCAATCCACAACTAAACGCTTTTCTGAGGGGTAGCAAGGGCTGCCACACGTCTGAACGAGGCCTAATAATCCATCAGCTAAATAGTTCCTCTGCATCACCTACACTTCATTGGCGCCTCCGGTGAAAATTTCCAGATCTGCCTGCAGACGGTCATTACCGGGCGTGTAATCCTAGGTGTGTGATCTTTGCTGGTCTAATTCCCAGTCTTCCTGGGATTGGGGCTCGGAAGTCACTGTGGTAACGGATTAGTACAGATATTCAACTTTCCAATCCTTTGCTCTATACATCAGCGATCGTCTTAGTCTTTCAGTCCTTTAAGCTGGCTGTAAATTTTAGGCGGCAGCTGGAGGATAATAAAATTATCTAACCGCCAAAAATATTTCTGCTGCCCGACATACACATCTATGCACGCTTGTGTCACGTTTCCCAGCTCAGGGAAACAAAGGGTTATAAGATGATAAATTGAAGCCCAGCCAATAGGCTTCCCCAGATAAGACCGGGTTTCAGGGATGGGTACACCTAGGCTACTCTACTGTTCAGCCAGTTTTGTGATCACTTGACAAGACAGTACAAAGGACCTCCACTGCAGCTACGACAGCACTTGGACACACTCCCCAGCTTTCTGATTGGATGGTGAAGGAGCAGCACACACTGTAGAGGTGTTCCCTCTGCTCTCTAACACAGCTCACCGCAGCAGCGCCTGATTGGCTATCAGGGCAGCCTTTCCAACTCCAGGTCCGCATGCTGGAGATTACACATATCCAATATTAGGACAGATGCAGGTATTTATGCTAGCTGCATTTAAAGCTTTACCTTTTTATCCCCCATACTTGTAGCAAGTCTTTTGCTGTACTGAAACTGGTGGTTCTTAAGTCCCTACAAGTATGCATCTCCACAAAGTAACCCTTAGAAGATGCTGCAGCTAGTTTGAGCCTGCCTGCAATCATTAATCCCTGCTCTTCATAATCTTTACTGTCCTTGCCTCCCAAGCTATTATTAGCCTTCTCTGCCTTCAATCAGCATTGTATGAAACAACACATCCTCGGCATCCCTTAAGATGAGCATGCTCAAGCAACCAATCAGCAGAAAGAGCAGCTAAATGCATGTCTAAAGGGATAACTCTGATGTGTTCTTTCACATAACGATCCTGAAAGAAGATTTGAGGTAGGGTGCTGTGACGTTGACAGGAGCCCACCGGCCCCTCCCACCAATCTCTCAGCAAAAGACCAACGAGGCAGACCCAGTTTTGTCACTGGTTCTCAAAAGAGGTTTTTTTCTTGAAAACAAAATGACTTGATCGAGGGGGGGGGAGTAAGGGAAAGTATTTGTGTATGTAGCCATACACAAATTTTAATTTGTTCCTCATAAACGGTCTGAAATTCACTTTATCATTCTTACCGCCAAATGCTCCCAGCAGAACCTTCTGGTAGAATGGGAGGGGGGCCTTGCTGTCCTGGGACAGTTTGTCTCGCACAGTCTCATAGATGGCAAATCGGGTCATGGAGTATGTGATCTGCGGGAACAGAAGGGCAATGTGATAAAACATTCTGACTTCTGCCTGACAGCACTAGGGTCATCGGTTCGAATCCCATGTTGGATGAGAAGATCCAACTCCCAATCGTGCTTCTGAAAAGGTGTTCAGTAGGGTTACCACAAGGACGGAGGAGCACAATGGTCTACAATATCGTTCCATACCGTAGTATGAACATCAACCTTCAATGGCGACACCTGAACGCCATCGTTTGGAGGGATGTCCTCATACGTTTGGCCATACAGCTAGCTATGATGTTCAGATGTCTTCAAACTTTAGACTACTGTATATACATGTAGTTTTATTTCCTCTACTCGGCAGGACACCGTGGGTCTAGGTCAGTGATGGCGAACCTTGGCACCCCAGATGTTTTGTGAAATACTAAAGCCCTGATATGATTGAGCCTATATGAACTTAAATGGTACATTCATGGAAAACAGCTGCAACCAATATAAGTGCTCCCACACTGAAAAATTGAGTAAAAATTGTGAACGATTGGTGCGCTATTTTTTTCAAAGAACAAAAATAAAATAGATTTAAAAATATACAGCGCTGTTTAAATAAATTAATATGTGCATTGAACACCTCCATGTGTAACTATAAATGGCAAAAAAAGGGTAATATTCTCCACAAATGCCCGCTGATAAGATGTTGGATTCAATATAAAAACGCACTGCGAATGGATGTTAATATGTACTTCCAAATGATCTTGGCACAAGAAATCTCTATATAGGAGGAACTCTGTACACTGCACATACATATGCCGATCAGTTAATTCAATCAGTGGTTTAAGTAGTGAAAAAAAAAAAAAAAAGATTTCCTTGAGAAAGTCACGTGACCTGTGACGCAACGTGTCGGGAGTACCAGTGACGTCACCCCAATGCTCGGAATAGCACGGAGGTGAAGTGAGGAGGAGTATGCTTGTGAGCCTACGAGCCTGACTGATTATACACGCTCAGTTGAAGCTGGATACATGTGAGTGGATTTGTTGATACTTACCGAAACAGTTTGTTTGCCACAGTGTTGCGCGACGAGTTTGTTTTTCCTCTTTTCTCGTTTGAGATCAACATCGTAGGACAACAGTAACAGCTACCAGATCTTGGGGAGTAGGAAAAAAGGACATTCTAGGAGCGAACGAGGAACCTGAAGGGTGGAGGTTTTTTTTTTCACTACTTAAACCACTGGATTACATATGCCAATCAGTTAATTCAATCAGTGGTTTAAGTAGTGAAAAAAAAACCTCCACCCTTCAGGTTCCTCGTTCGCTCCTAGAATTTTCCTACTCCCCAAGATCTGGTAGCTGTTACTGTTGTCCTAGGATGTGGATCTCAAACGAGAAAAGAGGAAAAACAAACTCATCGTGCAACACTGTGGCAAACTGTAAGTATCAACAAATCCACTCACATATATCCAGCTTCAACTGAGCGTGTATAATCAGTCAGGCTCGTAGGCTCACAAGCATACTCCTCACTTCACCTCCGTGTTATTCCGAGCATTGGGGTGACGTCACTGGCTCCTCCTTCCGACGCATTGCATCACAGGTCACGTGACTTTCTCAAGGGAATTTTTTTTTTTTTTTCACCACTTAAACCACTGATTGAATTAACTGATCGGCATATGTATGTGCAGTGTAGAGAGTTTCTCCTATATAGAGATTTCTTGTGCCAAAAACATTTGGAAGTACATATTAACATCTATTAGAAGTGCGTTTTATATTGAATCCAACATCTTATTAGGGGGCATTTGTGGAGAAGATTACCCATTTTTTTGCCATTTATAGTTACACATGGAGGTGTTCATTTAACTTAACATATTCATATATATATTTTTTTGCACATAATATTCACATTGCACATAATAATTTATTTAAACAGCACTGTGTATTTTTTAATTTAATTTATTTTTGTTCTTTGAAAATAGCGTACCAATCGTTCACAATTTTTACCCCAGATGTTTTGGAAATACATTTCCCATGATGCTCAACTACACTGCAGAGTGCATGAGCATCATGGAAAATATAGTTCCAAAACATCTGGGGTGCCAAGGTTCGCCATCACTGGTCTAGGTTAAAGGAATAGCAGCTGGCAATGGAAATGGGAGATCACCTGAGAGAAGCTCACATGTGTAATGACATATAATTGAGGTTTCATGTCCCGAGGGAAGGCAAAGTGTACATGCAGAGAGCGGTATGGGAATGCTGAAGAGGACAAATTAAATAACACAGCAATACTGCACAAACACTATACAGTCTACATTTATTGATGGTGGGAGCTGTGATGCTCTAGACCAGGGGTCTTCAAACTGCGGCCCTCCAGGTGTTCAGGAACTACAATTCCCATCATGCCTAGTCATGTCTGTGAATGTCAGAGTTTAACAATGCCTCATGGGATGTGTAGTTCTGCAACAGCTGGAGGGCCGTAGTTTGAGGATCCCTGCTCTAGACAGATAGGGGGGCCTTCCAATTATGGCGCACAGCGATTGGTGTGTCCCCTGATGTCAGACGCACACTGACGAAACGCGTTGGGTGGGATTGAGCATAACACGTCATTTCCTCTTTCTTGGAATGCAGGTGGCACACAAATACGAAGTTTGTAAAGGTTTTTACATTTCCACATGCAGTTAATGTGATTTTAATAAATTCCTTGGATATACTACACCATGAGAGGCTTCTTTATTACCTCTACATGAGCCGGTACAAGCATCTAGGAGCAGCATCAGCGATACTTGCCCTGGGCTGTCCTTCTCTTTAAAAGGATACATCCAACCATGCTGCTGTCTTTGACTACCTGCAATGGGGGGGTGAGTAGGATGCACATATGAAGGTCGGTGAAGAGAAGACACACTGAGGTCACGGCTGTTTCTGATCACAGAAGTGTTCGTGGAGAATACATCATGTTTTTGGATAGCGGAGTGTTTATGGGACGTCACCTTTTATCTATATTTTTCAGAACTTCATTCACTTATCACAAAATTTTTATCGATGCACGTGCACTTTATTGACGGCGAATTATTTTTTTCAGTTTATTCATTAAGCTTTTTGCATTATAACGTGCAGCTCTTATTTATAGATATTGCAGAATTGCTATTAGCGCATCATTCACCTTTGCGCAGGTGTTGGGTTAATCTACTCACACAACTTTATATCTTTATTACACACGCCCAGTTTACCTGTCTGAAGAGAGATGCGCTGAGGCCATTGTAGAGCGCAAGAAAGCCGTCATTCTTTATCACAGTGATTGCCATTCCGGTCATTCTCTTCTTCACCTCTTGCTGCGTCTGCAGATGTACCTGGATAGTGGGACAAAGGGAGTCACGTGACATTGTGCGTCAGTTTTTATAGATTCTCTGCCGAAGAATGGGAGTCAAAGGTTGCAAACATATCTTCTGCCATTTATTCGCAGAGGCGCCCCTCCTTATTCAAACACAAGGTCATCACTGCAAATTCAAATCACACACACCTTCCCCTGCCAATGTCCTAAAAAGTTCTCCCACAGAACACAAATGACCCGATCTACCCACTTCGCAATCACACTGTGCTGACTCACTGTGACTGCAAACACAAATGCCTTCACCGGAATTCCAGATCTCCGTGGGTATACAATGCCTCCGCTCAGCCATCATTTTATGATTACCCACCTAATATGGAGTAGGCCCCCGCTTTTGCGTGCATACTGGTTTGTGGGCTTTTGGCTATGGTGGGTTGAACTTGTACGCATATACATGGTGCATCTCAGGAGTGTGATTCCATGCGTCTTTTGCCCTGGTTGTGCACATGGCCAAAGAGGATATTTATACTCCTTCCCTTATGGGGGGCTGGTGCTGGGACTTCTTGCCAGCTATCTTGTTTGTGAGATTGCCGTTTTCTCCCTTTAAGTTTATTGGTCCAGGTTACCTGTCTTAGCCTGCATCTCCTGTCCTCATTGCCAACTCTGCTTGTTTCTGACAACTCTTACCTGCCTCGACAACGACTACTCTTGCCACGGGCCTGCTTGGACACCAAACACTTGCATCTGCCACCTGCCTCGACAACGACTACTCTTGCCACGGGCCTGCTTGGACACCAAACACTTGCATCTGCCACCTGCCTCGACAACGACTACTCTTGCCACGGGCCTGCTTGGACACCAAACACTTGCATCTGCCACCTGCCTTGACAACGACTACTCTTGCCACGGGCCTGCTTGGACACCAAACACTTGCATCTGCCACCTGCCTTGACAACGACTACTCTTGCCACGGGCCTGCTTGGACACCAAACACTTGCATCTGCCACCTGCCTCGACAACGACTACTCTTGCCAAGGGCCTGCTTGGACACCAAACACTTGCATCTGCCACCTGCCTCGACAACGACTACTCTTGCCAAGAGCCTGCTTGGACACCAAACACTTGCATCTGCCACCTGCCTCGACAACGACTACTCTTGCCATAGGCCTGCTTGGACACCAAACACTTGCATCTGCCACCTGCCTCGACCACTGCCTGGACAACGGCTACTCACACAAAAGGGGTTAGGGATTGGCGCAAAGGTAGAAGCCGATGTGTCACAGGGGGTGCTGTAGAATATTAAAAGCTGGTATAGAAAAGTGGTTTGGGCAACATAAAAAACAAAAATTGGAAACAAATTGAAACCAAGGGAATGTCTAAAAAGTTCATAAAAATCAACAATAAACAGTTGGCTGTACACTCTATGGCATCTCAGTGGGCAAGTAAGAAGCAACTTGAAGAGGGCTAGGAGAATGCACAAGCGGCAATCTGAGTGTAGCATTAAGGTCATTTAATAAAAACCATAGTGACAGGTACTCACAATAGTGAAGTAAAAATCAGCATGTGGTACTACAAGTATCCCCATCCAAGGAGCGGTGTATACAGGTCCTCCGATGCGGCTATGGGCTCCGAAAGATGCCGCCGGTGAAATCCGGCGTTTCCTGGAGCCGTGAAACGCAAGGGTGACTGTTCCTGACGTCACTTCCTGGAATACTACACTCAGATTGGCGCTTGTGCTTTCTCCTAGTCCTGACTGACTACTCTT